>JAAXYW010001529.1:0-20944 GCA_036851895.1 Orthonychiurus folsomi | reverse complement strand
ACAGTGGAACAATAATTTATTTCAGATGTCGTTAATAAATACATTACTAGTTCATTATTAAAAACCCACATACGGAAAACAAACTGTATTTTAGTTCACCTAACTAAAACAACCAAAAATGCAATCTTCAGAATTAAAACATGACCATAAATTACATTCATTTGAATAGCTTGCAATCAAGTAAAAAAGGCATCAATACACTTGAGCCAAATATATCACAGTAAAACATTTAGAAAATTCAGGAGTAACTGAATCTGTGCGGCCTCGTCACAAAATGCAACTTTACGGCAAGGAGGATGCATACTTGGAATCCCAGTCCCTGGCAAATATGTGTACCAATTGCATCCGCAAATCATCGCCTCCAATAGAATTGCTAGAATTTCCTTTGGATGACACAATCACACCAACTCCAGCTGTGGAAATAAAGTAATCAGCAGACCAATTGGAAGTCCCAATGTAAGCCGCCTTGTCAGTCACCATGTATTTGCTATGGTTCACCCTCGCAAATGGAATCTTTGCCTGATCCGGGGTAGCTGGAACTTGGAACAGTTTTACTTGCACATCCACATGAGGAAATACACCATTCAAATCCTGAAGGGATTTCAAGAAATAAAATGCGGACTCCCGGGTATCATTCCACTTTGACATGAGGAGACGGATTCGTACATTTCGGTCAATCGCTGCACTCCGAAGTCTATTGTCAATCTCAGGCCAGTAATGATGCTCACGAGTGTACAGCGTTCCAGGGAAATAGTCCATAACCGCAATTTGAACGAAAGATTCAGCCTCATCAATTAATTTCAAGATTCCATCCAAATCCACGTTCCTTCCCTTCGGACAAAATGAATTGGGTGAGCTGGATATAAAAGTAGTATAATTCGTTCCATTAAAAGCAATGGACATTGGGTTTTTTGAATTAAAATCCGTTTGCAAAGCCGGCGGCCACTTGTCTGGGATTTTGAAAGATTCTCCCAGGATCCAATACACGTCGAATATCTTCTTCAAATCTTGAACCCAACAACTACAATTCGTGACGAGGATCCCAAGCTCCTTGACTTGGGTCAATGACCTCCAGTCTAAATTTGCACTGCCCAGGTAAGCATGTCTTCCATCCACAATCCACATCTTGGTATGTAAAACTCCACTTCCAATTAATTTAGAGAAATTCAAACGACGAACCTCCGCCGCTCCTGCATCCTCCAAGTCATGGGTATCGTAGTTGGGATAGGATTTTGAATCCAAATCTTGAGCAATTTTAATTGAAATTCTTCGCTGGAGTCCAGCTTCCTTGAGTCGTCGGAATACGTCTTTGCCTTCATCACCCGTTGAATGATTGAATTGTTTTCCCTGGAGTGACCAGTAGAAGGATCCGATGTTGATTTCCTTTTCTGCGGATTCTAGTAATTGAACCCAAGCATTATACGTGCTCAAATGTGCTGGAACCGTGCTGTTGAATTCCAGACCAATGGGAATACTTTCAACGAGGCTGGCTTGGCAGGATTTTTGACAATTGACCCAGTCAGCTCGTAAGTGAAGATCCTTGTCCATATTTTGATCCATGATTGAGAGAACGAGGATGACGCCGATGACAATTGATATGATGGAAATTGGAATACAGGTTGGCTTGCAGAAGCAGGAGCAGTTCCATCTTGGGAATCTGTATTCTCGTGATGTGGACATTTGATTTTTCTGTGAAGTGATGTAAATCTCATAAAAGGCTACAAGGTTCAAAAACCACAAGGCTGGGCGTGGGCATTCAACAAAGGTAATTAAAGTTAATCTTCCAATTAGTATGAAGCTTATACTCACCTGTGTGAACACAGTTTTAAGATTTGTTAGCCACAATCACAATTTGACTGAATTGGGTGCTAAATCCACTTCGTCTGCACAAAATCAAATACATTTGGCGCTCTCCTCATTTCAACGCATTTGTTTCCGTGTCGTCTGCATGCAGGCTACATTCAACAGGTCCATAAAGCTTACCCAAGATGAAAAATGTATTGACTGCGTTTGCATTTGCACCAAGGAGTAAAGGCTAAATCTGATATTAACATGTATTCCAATTCACAATTTGCTTAATCCGCTTGCTAATTCAATTAAAGAGTACTCCAAAGTCAAACTGAAGGCAGATTGAAATTATTGGCATCTATATTGGAGCTCGAGGGACCATTTCGACATACTCCGAAGATTTTGGAAACGGTTAAACCTTCCAAAATCTGTGTTGGAAAATATCGCTAGAGCCGCGGTGAAAGGATCAATCCAAATTCAAAATTTGGTGGAGTATTCCATATACCAAAAAATACGATTTTATTGTCAGAACCCTTCAAATTTAAAGGGGTTTGTGCTGCAACTTTATTTTCCTGCAAACAATATTGTGCCGTGATCCTTTGTAAAATTTAACAAAATTGGAAATAAAGAAACCGTTATCAATCAATCAAAGAAATTTCTATTTCGCATGTCGGAATTTTCAATCATTCTAACACGCCGATAGGTTAATTAAAAGTTAGTTCAAATTAAACACTGAACGTAATAGGTTTTGTTATGCGTTTTGAAGATATGTTAAACACTTTGTCAACGTCAAAGCCAAAATCCAAAGTATTGTTACAGTATGAAGAAATGTGCAGTACCATTCATTCGAATTCAAAAATTCGAACTGTTGGTTTTTATGTACATACTAGAAAATACCCAAAAGACAAATCTGAGAATGTGTTAACAAAGTTCACACGTATTAAAGTACGATGGCGTTATTCATGGCGTAAAATATATTTCGTTTATGGCGTAATAGAAGACTGCACTCTTATAACAGAATCCCATGCACCTGTTTCATTCATGGCGTAATACTAACCGTATTTGTCATCTTGACGTCACCAATTCACCACAAGTATGAGAAATCGGTGAATTCGTCCGAATCTTTCCCGATTCGCAGGATTCCTTAACCACCTTGTACACAAAAGATAAAGTGAGTGCAGGAAACGATTGACGGAACTGTTATCATAATCACAGGCATTGCATTAATCATTTTGAAACCAAGCAAGGAAAAATGTGTTTTATTAATATGACTCATCTAACCGGAAGAAGCATAAAAATACTCTTGTTTAAATACATTCAGTCAGTGAGGACTGGGTGTACAAATACATAATAGAGTGACAGTAGTAGTAAGTAGTAAATTCAAACTCCTTGCCCATCCCTGACTGGCTTGCTTGTTTATTTTTTCAAAATGGGAAACATGGGAAAAAGTGAAATCCTAGAACTCATCCCATACGACACATGGCAAATAGTTTTGATAATTTTACCCCTTACTATCGTGTCTCTTGTCATATTCCTTGGAAATCTTCTTGTTATAGTAGCAGTTGCCTCCCAAAAATTCCTTCACACTATCCCAAATGTATTTCTGGTGTCTTTGGCCATTGCGGATATCAGCGTCGGGATATTTGTGATGCCACTTGCCATTTTGCAAATTGTAGAGCAGTCGTGGACCTTGGGTAAAGGATTATGTCATGTTTGGTTGATGGCAGACGTGACCCTTTGTACAGTGTCAATCCTTCATTTGTGTGTAATTGCCATTGATCGCTACCGAACAATCACAGACGGTATTAATTACATGCAAAGAAGAACCCTGGAAACAACGATTTGGACAATCGTCGGAATCTGGATAATTTCCTTGTGGATCAGTTCCCCGCCCCTTCTCGGCTGGCATGACTGGCAGCACAAAGATGGAGATGTGTACAATTGCCATTTGACGACGAGGATTGGCTACGTGATTCATTCTGCGATTGGCTCCCTCATATTTCCACTTGGGCTTATGATCGTTTTGTACGTTAAAATCTACCGGGCGATTCAAATCCGATTGCGGGAAAGACAGAAAATGGGCGTTGCGGAAAGATCAACCTTGTCGGTTTCCGGTGATGCTTTGGAGGATCCACAGCCCTCGGTTCCGTCGGAGCAAATCCAAACAATTATGAGGGCGAGACAAAAATTCTCACTTTCCAAGGAGCGGAGGGCGGCGAAAATGCTGGGAATCATAATGGGAACTTTCTTAGGGTGTTGGCTTCCATTTGGCTTGATGTATGTTATTGAACCGTTTTTACCGGAGAAGTATCGTCCATCGGATCCCGTTTATGACCTAGTGACTTGGTTGGGGTACTTAAATTCGGCTTGCAATCCGGTAATTTATACTGTATTTAATGCGGAATTTCGTAAGGGGTTTAAGAAAGTTCTAAGGATTTCGTAGTACATGGTGTGGTTATACATAGTCGCAGTGCAAGTGGTTGTGGTGTTAATGAGTTAAAGTTGAAATTTTATTGCAATGACAAATAAATCGGATTGATTCTTAAAAATTGTAAGCATCAATCAATGTGAACAATCTGGTTTACAGTTCCGATAAGGAATCAATTTTTCTGGATTTTGATTTTAAAAAATAATGTTTTTCTATAGTCCGAACCCAATAATCCTGAGCGGTTTATTACCCTGCCCGTTTGTGCAAGGGGAAGAGGAAAACTAATCTTAAATTAATCCAAACATGCACCTTAATACAAATTTTAACATGGCGTCGCCGACTATTTAATTTTTTTTAGATATTCACGTTAAGATTAAGGTATTACATGTTATGCCCGTTCTGTTTGCAACTAAGAACTAATTTCTAATCCTGGAACAAGTTCTCCCGTCTGTTTTTGAAAATCTTGATTTCCGTGGTAGTCAATTCACACATCTCACCATGTACTTTAATTCTCAATGATAAATTAATACGCTCTCTACCTACGCAGATGTAGGCCCCAATATCAGATGCAAAATTTTCTTTCACACGTCGCAAAATGCTGCGCAGCACACATATTTATCTGGTGCAAAACTAGTATAGTCAGTCGTTGTCAGTCTGTCAGCCTGTTTCTGTAATTTACAATGCACCTGTGCTTATCACTCATCAGCACTGCTCGTCTCGTAGAGATAAGATAACCCAGGATTCATACATCATGTGTGAACATTGCAAGTAATGCTTGGGAGTTCCAGAATATATAGAGTCGACCTCTGTTCCAGTGAAGGTAAAATTGTGTAACTTATTTGTTCTATTTAAACTTTGCTTTCAAAAATCTGGTTATACTTGTAAGATTCCACGTATACTATACATCCTGCCGCAGGTATACTACAAATACTAGAACTTATAACTTTTACATCTGATTCAGATTATGTACTAAATTGCCAATTTCACAATCCAGAAATGGATTCAAACTCAAATCCTAATCTGGACAAAGAAGTTGTCAACCCGGGACCAGTACCACCAATAGCACCACCAATAGCACCACAACCTGAAGAATCCCAAACAAATATTAGCCAAGAAGTACGAACCCCTCCCCCATATCCAGGAGCCCCTTCCTTCCCAATTCCCCAACACCAATACGCGTATCAAAATGCCGGTTTTGTGTATACTCCGCCACCTGACGGATATTTTGGTGGAAATATGAATGACACAGTCTCGGCGTCCCAAGCCGTCAACGCAGCCATTCATCAAAATGGACGAACATCTGTTTCAGTTGTTTGCCCAAATTGTCGAACCCTGACGTTGACGGAAACGAAGGAAATCCCCAACAGCACGATGCTTCAAGGTCAAGCCAAATCCGTCTACGTTTTCTTTGCTGGAACGATTGTATTCATCATTGCTTTCTTCGTCGTTGTCACTTTTATTAGTGATACTTACATTCCGCTAGGAGTCATGCCAGTTTTCCTTCTGCTCCTGTTCCTGGGGTTTTTCATGTCCAGAATTTCAAGGAGAAATGCTGCCAAGGCATTTTGTGATATTCAACACAATTGCCGCCATTGTGGGACGGTGCTGGGGGTGAATAGTGGGACACAATTCTATCAGCAGACATATGCCGGCAGATTTTGGAACGGGAGGAGGCAACTTTAGAAATTCTGAGTTTTCATTCGAAGTGTTTGCAGAGTAGACCTGTTTGTATTGCTTGCATACATGATTGGTTTAAAATTAAAATGAATGGAATTCAATTAACAAGAAGTTATAAATTAAACACCATCAAGTAAATTTGATTATTTCGCGTGAGTAGTTTTGTTCGAGTCAACTATGTTCTAACATAGCTATAGAATAGTTATATCAACAGCTGCGTTTATTCCACTAACTACAAGTGTTTATACAAACGTGTAGACAAGAGATTTGAATTAAGTAAAAGACAGTACTATTTTGAAGCAGTGCGAGGTGAGCAATGCAAATCCACGTGGAATTTAATAATCTCCGTCTTAGCGAGTGTGAGAGTTACAACTGTTTGCATTCTCCGGTCCGCTGATTGTCACCCTAGCCTTAATACAAAAGGTATTTATAAAATTTGTTATTTTTAATTTTTAACTTTAAATTTTGTTAATAAACAGGATTCAATTAAGCTTATTTTTTTATTTTTACCTTAGCCTTCATTGCTTGGGTCAAAGTCATCTGTGGATTGGGAAATAAAATTATCAATTATGGTAGTACAATAAAGTGCATTGCTTCTATATTTTATTGTTACTGTGCTCATTCGCTTACCTGAGATTTTTTTGCATCCTTCTTGGATTTATAGCAAAATTCTCCAAAAGCAACTGCCATGGCAAGGACAAGTCCAATGATGAGAATGTAAAATATTCCAGCCAAACTCCCGAGCGATAATTCATCGTCTGTGGCTGAAGTCTCTTGCTAAAATTAAAAAAATAATAAATAAAGCATTTTGAATTTAGTTTTCCTGTAATGGTCAAGTTTTGCTTACCTTGTTACTAGTATCGCATTCGCTTTTCTCGTTCCACCATTTATTCTCCAATTTACTCAAAATCCCATTTTCCTTTGCTAGAAGTACGATCAAGTTTATTTTGTGTCTGTAAAATTTACAAAATATTGTTTACTTTGGATCACCGGCCCTTTTCCTTTTAATAGTATAAGTATAATTCCAATTGTAATTACTTGAGAGGAGATCCTATCGGAGTTGCCACACCAAAGCCCTTCGCATCCAAATTTTGTCCAACTTTCATTGTGTCACACGGTTTCCTTTGATTTGTGTAATCATTTTTGGGTGATTCAACAAGAAGAGCATATTTGCCTGCAAACATAAAATTATATACTTGCCTTTAAAATTTGATTTTATAGCCCATATGGTTATATAAATATAACACTACCTTTCCTATCACGCACTCGTTTGATCCCCTCGTTGTAAGAGGGAACATTGACCCCTTCCGTTGTTGTCATAAATTCCCACATTCTCTTGTACACTGCAATTTCCGATCTCTAAAAATCAGCACAAAGTGTATTAGTGCATTTATCTCAAATTGGCACACACGCCACACCACATTCTATGAATCCCCAAAACCCTTACAACCCTTACCCGGAAAAACTCCCAAGTTGATCCCCGAGCCAAAGTCCCATACTGAACATCCCTCTGACGTGACAAATCGTCAGCGGATTTGATCGGTAAAATCATGCGATTCACAGTACGTACGGCTGCAAAATTGGCAGTATACGAGGATATAAGGATCAGAGTAAAAAACCACCAAACGCTACCCACGAGTCGTCCTGCAAAGGATCTGCAAAACACAGAATACCACGCACGTAAAGGTCAAAGGTCAGACCCGAGAATCATTTGTCACCACGGCCACCCCACAGTACAGGTTAANAAAAACCACCAAACGCTACCCACGAGTCGTCCTGCGAAGGATCTGCAAAACACAGAATACCACGCACGTAAAGGTCAAAGGTCAGACCCGAGAATCATTTGTCACCACGGCCACCCCACAGTACAGGTTAAATGTTCACTTCTTATGTACGTAAGCCAGGCAGGGAATTTCTGAGGTTTCTGAACAAATGAAGGAAATCATTTTTTTTTGTATGTTTTTTTTTTTGCAAACCTCGGAGATCTGTCACTCCCCTGCTGGACGAGGGCGGCGAAGGAGAACCATAGAGCATTTGGGATTGAGAATTGTGTGTGAAGTCGGCCTTGGCTTTCCGCAAGCCACTCAGTCGGATTGAAGCGGGTGACCAAGTACAGGATCACACTCACAGTCACGTAGGCGAAGAGGACGCAAAACCAAGTCTCCGTTGACAAAGGGCTCATGAATCCAAAGACCCCTTGGGTGTGTTTCTTGGGTTTGTAGATCATGATACTGATTCCGAGGGACATGAATGGTTTGGAGAAGTCAATCACTCGTTCCCGCTCTGAAGTGATTGTGAGGGCGGAGATGGCCATGTGGACTTCCTGTGGGAATTTAGTCAGGGATTTCGGATTTTGTCATGCATATTTGGGTGGGTATAATGTAGGTATTCGATGGAGGACACCTTGTATCCACAGTCACAGCTCAATTTGGTACGGAGCGGTACTAAAACTGATTTCCCCTTGTTCAGAAACCTCTTACCATTTGCCAAGTGTTTTGTGTGTTTTTTGTGCTACTGGAATAAAGCGGAATGGAATTCCCAGCTTTATATACAAAGATTGCAGTTGCGCCACTTGATAATTTATGTGTAGCGCTTATGCTGAATACTATGATTTAACACTAGAATTTGTACTTTTAATCCATATCAATTCTAAAGGCAGGAGATCTGGGAGTTTGATTAGGATTGCGAAATTATTGAAACCCCGGAATTAAAATTGTTGAAGGAAGAAGAAGGAATTAGACACCATTGTATTTTTATTTAAATGGCAAACTACATCGTTAAGTTGATAGTTACAAATGTTGCAAATAACAAAGAAGGGGGGGGGGGAACAACAAATTGAAATTGTGATAAACAAATGTGGTGATCCCAATTTTCGCAATCCTAGATCAAACAATGCGGCAAAAGCTTTGACGGAATTGGAGGATGTGCTGCGTGCTGAAGTGGAGAAGGGATCATGTTTTTTTTGTTGTATTAAACTCACGTACCGCGGATTGATGGGCGTTCCCTGACGAAAGACACTTGCAATGGAGAACCAGAGAGTATTTCGAAAAGTGTAGAGTCGTGTATTGGTCGGATTTCGTTGCACAATGATAAGGACAGCAGCAACAATTAGGGTTGCCAAAAGTGTTGCAGTTCCAAACTGCTCCTTGCATTGGTAATACAAAAGAGAAAGCTCCAGGGATTTCCAGCTGCGGTTTCTTCACCATAATACTGATCCCAAGTTCCATAAAAGGCATCGAAAAATCTATCACCGTTTGTCGAGACGCCGTTATCGTCAAAGGTGCTACCGCCAGGGACACATCCTTCAATTGAACACACAACACACGGTCGTTGTTTGGAAAAAATCAAATCAAATTTATAATGGCAAAAAGAGGGACGGAAAGGGGACGCACGCACGCACGAACAAGGGACTAAAATTAATATTAATTTTTTTAATCAATCCTAATTTAATCAAACTGGCATTGGCATTTCCATGGTATGAGGCTTCGGAGCAAGGCATGGCATGGCGGGAGATCCACCAACCAATCAATCAGTGTGTTTACAAATAAATGGATTGACTATTTAAATTTGGTATGAATGGATTGGGAAATGAAGGGTACGATCGAGGAAAAAGGGGAACGAACGAGCGATTTGAGTGGATGGATACAAGGGTTCTTCCACATTCTCTTTTTAATTTGTAAGTACTTTAATTGTGAGTGCTAAGATCTACTGAAAAGCGGGCAGGCAGTGCAGCTGGAGATTAGTTTTTAAAATTTCGTAAACTTACATGACGAATCAATTCACCGACCATTCCATCCCAACCTCCGGGGGAACTTTGATTCTCCGCTCCATATGCACCATCCTTCACAATTTGTAGTTTGTCTGATTTCCAAAGTAATTGCAAACACATTTAACTTACAGTTACAATGTATGTCTTATAATTGCAAATTATACTTACATTCAATGTTTAATTCTTTGGCTATCAAAGCGGCTAAATCCTTGCAGAATCCTTCGTAGCGATCATTTCCGACCGGTTCGGGCTCACCTTTTTCAGCTTTTTTGTACATCATGTATGGTTCCTCCTAGAATGAAAAGTCTGTTGTTTAATTTCAGTTGATTGGTAATACTAAACATTTTTGTAAATATCGCCCGGAGAAATTGAAATTTGTGGAAATCTGACCAGAATAGTAGTAACAATAAAGGTTGTGTTCTGGGTTGATGATCTGTCGATTAGTCAGCCATGGAGAATTGAGTTGCATTCTGGCTTTCTCCGCATTCGTCATGAAACCAACACCTTGCTTCCATTCCCCAATCTTTCAAAGAAAAATAATCTGTTAGTAATTATAGGTTTATCTATCTATTTAGTCAAAAATCCTAGCGGCATTACAGAAAATGTCAATTGAACACTTGCCCTACTTATGTATACAATAATACAGGGCTGTAAATACCTTGACCATTTGACTCATAATGTTCATCTCCATAACATCAACAGAGTAGCCTTGCCTTGTTCCATTGGGAGAGAATTTAATCCGACCCGTCAATCCTTCTATGTCAACCTGACAATGCAGGTAATGAATGCATTGTAATCAAATTAAAATCAAGTCTTGGTGGGATTGAACTACTAAGCATATGCCCATACCTTCCTTAATTCCCGAGCAATCATATCCCCATGTTCAAATTGTCTCACAGAAATCTGACTCGTGTCCAATGCATCCTGATTGGTGGCACACGTAAAGATCCGAGAACTGTTCCTTCGCAGGGATGTGAGATCAGCATTCAGGATTTGTGTGAATGCTTCCTTCAAAATGGCTACTCCGTCATACATGAAAGCTGCAGTTGCCTGCCAATTAAAAATAACTAAACATTTATTTCTAAACAATAAAATTTAAAGTTACATTGGTTCCTTCTTTGGTAATGGTCAGTTCCATTTAACAAATACAGAACTTTTGATTCAACTTAAATACTCTATCATAAAAGTTTGGTTCACATTTGACGGTTTTGATTTGTTCAGGATATTAAAATTCTTACCGAAATGTAATTAGTTCCCGCGCCAGGGAAAGCTGCAGGATCCAAGGATGATTTGAGGAAATTAAAGTTCTTACCGAAATGTAATTAGTTCCCGCGCCAGGGAAAGCTGCAGGATCCAAGGATGACCAATTCTTCATAAATTCCCGGACTAGTGGTCGACTTGGATCTACGATTCGAAAACCGGTAATATTTACAGCACCGAATTCTACAGTCGAAGGGTCCCAGTTGTCATCAAACGCCTAGTACAACAAAATATAGCAACTGATGCAAGATTTGCTATTTATTTAATAAATTATTGGAAATTACGAGTCCGGCGACGAGATAGTGATAAGTCCTCCGCCCCATATGAATGTCTCGGACGTGACTCACGATGATGTCCTTTGCCAAAGATGTTGGACAATCCAAAACCACGTATTTATTTGACCATCTGTAATTTGGTGACAAGGAAATTGAGTTTGCGTTTCTACACACGTTTAATTATGTGGGTTTACCGGCTGGACAGCTCGATATTACGTAGGATTGAGAGTGCCTCTTTTGCATTTGATATTTTCCTGGCCACAGATACACGCAAGGAGTCATTTTTGTAGTCCATACCTTGGAAAATGGATTGAAGGCGAAGTAAGCCTAGAATCCCATTCAAAATTTTTTAAACTTACACCCATGACATTTTAAATTAGAAGCTGTCGAAGATTGATGGTCGAGAAGTTTCCAGTATTACCTTCATGATTATTGTACAAGTAAATAACTTTTGTCCAACCATAGTGGTGGATTGCCTCGACAATTGCCCGATGTAAGTCAGGTGGTTGAACTCTACTTGCAAAATCAAAGTGTGGCATTTCCATCTAGAGCCATTTAATGGAAATTTAAAATTTGAGATGCAGTTTTACAAGTAAGGCAAATTACCCTACCGTGACTGGATACCAGGGTGTAATGAATGGCATTTGAAATGTATTTGCATACGAGTGAAATGTTTGGAAGGAATCCGCACTCATCGCACCCACCATGGCAAATACCCCACGAGAAAATTGCTTACAAACTATTAATTTAAGAATTTCAATTAAATTCTATATTCTCTTCTAAGCTAGTAATTTTTAATTTACTTATGCGGGAAAGTTTAAAAGCATCAGCGGTGTTGATGATGTCAATGTATGCTAATAGCTCGTGCCGCTTGTCATTCGTATTGTGATGCATCAATGCATAATTGAATGCGGTTTGGATCTCTGCTGTTCCCTGCTCAAACACGGCACCTTCAAAATTTACAGATCACATTCTCTTATTATTATTGCTTATTACATATATTAAGAATTGATCACATGGATTAATATGTATTACCAAGTGGGATTTTCTCCGCTTGGATAGTAATGGCGATGAAGGAGAGAGACAAAATTAAAAACACAACGTGTCGTAACATTTCTGTTCCTTGCTGCTCCCCTTTGCCGTTGTATTTTTTGGGTAATTAACAATTACCAAAATCTTTGAATCATGATTTATCACCTGGCCTTACTCTTTCTCTGCCCTGGCCAGCACCCTTTTCTATTTTAACGTAGTACATTTATTGTAACATGTAGTTTTGTGTAAAGATACAGGAAGACTCACTCCGAATTCGGAGTCTGGATGCAAGAAGTCGGGACGGATCTTTTTCTCATTCCCGTGCATGCGTGAGGTGTGATCTCGTCCAAATCTTCTCCCATCGATCCATCCCGGCGTCATATTTTCGGCGAAAATATTAAGCCATGTGAAGTATATTTTGTATGCGTGTGGCTGTGTGTGCTATTGTAGCCTTATTTTACAGGTAAAATGAATGTGAATGGGTGAATTAGTGATAGGGGTGTGGCAAATCGTGCGATAATTCATTATTGAAGTAAATGGTCGCGTGTCGAGAAAAAAATTGACTCATTTCAACTTACGTTGTAAATAAAATGGGCTCATTTGTATAGTAACATATTCCAAACCATTAAACTTAAATCAATGCAACACAAATTAATGATGTTGGTCAAGTTTCCATCTGGTGTAAATTGTATATAAAATGAATTACAAAATAGACTTTGACTGGTGTTAAGAGGATGGGTAATAAAATAATAGATTTTTGATCATTGACAACAATTTACAAAGAACATGTGATGCGCGTGCGCCAAATAAGCCGCCGCGTGAAAGCCTTAACCAGTATTGCAATATTGCGTGACTTGCATATGGATTTAAGTAATTTGCGACATCGAAATGCGGGCTTGTTGGGGAGTGCAGAAACGTACGTACTCAATACATGCAAATTTTGTACATCGCATTACGCATTGTTATCAAACTCAAACTTTCAATTATTGCACTTACATTATGAATGCATGTACTGTGGGCTATGATCTTAATGTTTGTAGATCCTCTCCACCAAAGGAACACAGACCACAACCATCATCATGGCTAAAATACAAATTGTGTGTACCAAATACAAACTCCTCAATTGGACTGTGTTGACAATTGCGTCGATATTGGTCAGTGCTCGGATCACAGTTGTAACTTGTCAACATGGCTTGGAGGAACATCGGAATGCCACCATTTCTACGAGTGCAAAAGTCCGTGATTCTAATGAGAAGACCAATCAGAGTGAAGTGTGTGAATGCATTGAGTATTTGGAACTGCACCGGAAGGTTAGATAGTTTTTAACATCCACGCTGCTCAATTTATAAATTTATATAGTTGTATTTTAAATTATAAAAAGTTGGTTGGGTTTAATTTGGGTTTAGTCATTTTTGATTTATTTTTTAACACTTTTTTGTATTTTTCAACTCCGATAGGAACGGACAATTTTTTTAGCTACTGTGGGATTTCGGATGCTGAAGTCTGCTGCTATTTTGGCAACACAAGTGCAGGAGTACAAGAACCGAAGTTGAATCTAATACCACTCGACAAGCACAACGCCCAAAATACAAAAAACTCTAACCGACCTACAACTTCTTCGACCTCAAAAACAAATGTGAATCCCAACAACTCAACAATTTGGTCACCGGTCATTGACCCAAATGCAAAAACGCAGCCTTGCGGTATGGCGTCAATTCTGGGGAATTTGGACTCCGTTGCAGAATTTCGAGAATGGCCATGGCATGTATGCATTTTTCAAAGATGTAAAATATTTTTGGAGGTAAACAAATCATTCGAGTCATTTTGTATTCAGGTTGCTATAATGGAAGCCAAGGATGATTTGTACATTTGCGGGGGATCCATGATAGCTCAAAAATATATACTGACTGCAGCCCACTGTGTTAGCTCTTATGTAGGTAAAAATCAAAGATTGAAAATTCGAGCCGGGGAATTTGATGTTTCTACAAATTCTGAGTCCAGCCCACACGTTGAGGTAAGAATTACACTAATTTCATTCAAATATTTAATTTTATTCTACTGTTTAATGCAGAATTCCTTGTTTTCTTCCACAGGTTTTGGTCAGAACCGTGTTTCTTCATCCAAATTTTGCAAACTCTAGTTTGGTGAATGATGTAGCTGTACTTGAACTGGTTCGTAAAATTTCTATCAGGAGTAGAGATAACATTGCTCTAGTCTGTCTTCCAAACGGGCACCTGAACCAGGCAAATTTAACTAGCCCTGGAAGATGCGTGGTAACTGGATGGGGTCGTCCGAATGAATGTAAGAGCGGACAGTTCTGTATTTGGTTTGAAACTTTTATAATAACGGTTTTATTTTTAATTAATGTCCGTAGTGTCCGATCATTCAGTCCGAATGAAGGAAATAATAGTTCCAATCTGGGCTCCGGATCAATGTGAAAATAAACTACGAAGGAGTTTTGGTCCTTTTTACACACTTCCGGAAACCACCATTTGTGCCGGTGATGAAGGGAGGGACGCATGTGATGTATGTTGAGTTTTTATTATCATTAAAGACGCGTGCAAACAAACCAATTACGTATGTCTACCATTCAGGAACTAAACTACCTATTTAAATATAAATAATTAAATATTAAAACATATTCGCCGCTTTGTACTGGCATATATCTTGGCAATTCTTGGCAGCCGAGCCTGAGTTGTAAATGTTATCTTGCCATGCCACCTCAAATTTGATAGAAATTCAACAGATAAGACTAATTTCCTTTGTTTATAATGGCTCTGATTTGCTGATTTTTTGAAAAAGGGAGATGGAGGTGGTCCACTTGTATGTTACGAGGATGGGAAATGGGTTCAACAAGGGATCGTGTCATTCGGAGTTGGGTATGTAAAACGTAGTTGACATGAAATTTGTGAAACAACGTAGTACTTAGTATAGAGAACATCTATTTAACTGCTAAAATATTTTTGAACTTTTAACTTGGACACCACTGCACGCATCGTGTGGTGAGTCTTCTGCACTTCAGCCGGGTTGACCACCCAGTAAAAGTTTAAAGTTCAAATCGCAGCTTACATAGCTAGGATTATATATGTTCGGATTTCTAATCCGATTACAAGCTGCTTTTAAATAAGAAAATTTTCATCCAAGAATTTTGAATTGAACATTTGGCTGGCCTACAATATCTTGTCCTATTTTAACTGCAGGTGCGGTCGACGAGAATTACCAGGGGTGTACACAAGAGTCAGTTCCTTTGTTCCATGGATCAAAATGGTAACTCAAACGGGATTTTGATGTATAGAATAGCGTGAATGCTCACCAAACACCCGCGGAGCCAGAATTTGTTAGCTACAGCGAAAGTGAATGCACACAAACGTGTGTGATAATTGTCCGGAATTATTGAAAACAACAACTCCTTACACAAAATTGATTTGAAACCCTATTAAGATCAGCGGTGAGAAAACAGTTTTGGCTGAAACCTTTCGGTAAAGTAACAAAACTCTTCAGCTAAACACGGGCTGTTATTTTTTTTAAATAAAGAAGTGAACACCTTTAACGAGCACAATGTTTTATTACGTGATTCAAATTTACATGTTAATTTTCAATTTTTTCATTTTACAAGAAATTTTAGAACGGACTGCCATTGGGGCCTTTATTAATATTCTGAATACTGACCCAAGGAAATCCGTCACTGCTCAATTTGCTCATAAGATTAATACACAGAACAACATATGTGGCGGTGACCAGGACCACACGTGGCATCACATAGTGGATGTAACGATGGCAGTCGAACCAAAAGAATCAGAATGAACAGAAAAAATTAGGATTTGGTTGCCTTATTTGTATTTTGCTGTGGCTTTTGCCATCTCCAAATAAGCGACAACAATTGATATTATTAGGCCAATCAAGAGGAAGTAAAATACACCGGCCATATCCACCACAGATAGTAGGTGAATGCTCATGGACAATCTGCAATTGATTGAAAATACTAATAGAGTCTGGAATTTTTTATAAATTTTACGCAAATCCTTACATCAAAATCCTCGTCTTCGTCATCATGTGAACACTCACTGAAATCCTCGTACCATTTATTTTCAAGATCCTCAATTACTCCGTTTTCCTTTAACTTCATCACACCCAAATTTATTGTTTTCCTGGAAAAAGTGCATTTACATAACTCGATCTTTTATGTTTATGATTTTACGATAGAATTGATTTTTCCACTCACGACCAAGGTGAATCCTTTTTGGTGGCAATTGCATAACCTCGCTTTGGACCAAATTCGTCCGGGACATATGCAAGATTGCAAGGTTTCCTAGTCGCAGCATATTTGGCTGCTGGGCCTTCCATTATGAAAGCAAAATTTCCTGAAAAAATATACGAATCCTGATAAATTACATGTTAGAGTTGGGCATTTTCCATACTTCTCGCTCACCCTTCTCCTTGCGAACTCGCTCAATTCCCTTTGCATAATTTTCTTATCAAAGTTCCATGCTCCACCATTCTCTCGTATAACTTTTTGTATTCCGGGACTTGAGTTTGCTGCAAATAAGTGCGAGAAATTGCAATACTTTGGACACAACGCAAGAGGTGTCTTAAATACAAAAAAATTATTAATATTAACATTTACCGCAAAATACTGAAAAGTGCTTCCTGATCTCATAATTCCAAATTTGAAATCATCGTTATCTTGTTTGAGAAGATCTTCAAAAGAATTGATTGGAAGACTCGTCTCATGGCGACTTGAGTCCATGACTCGATCAGCAGCAAAATTTGATATGTAAGATGATACGAAAACGATGAGGAATATCCAAAATGTAACTTGAAGAATCCTGGCAGCTACAGATCTGAAACATTGCCAAAAAAAAATCAAGCTAAGTAATATTTACTAAAACCACTTTATAATTAAAAAATACCTTGGGGCGCCAAAAACTTTCTGACAAAATCCGTCACAGAAGCCAATGTCCGCTCTTACATCCCCCCTGATTTTGGCGGATACAAACTTCTCAACTAAGAAAATGAGGAGGACCACAATAATTGTTGTAAGTACGAAAGTGATCCAAAGGACTGTTGTCAGTGGCTTCAAAAATACAAATTGTCCGTCAGAAGTGATGTCGTCTTCATCCTCATCGCGGTTGTCATCTGCATTTGGATCATAAATGACTATCCCCAGCTGGACTTGCATGAAAGGGGTGCTAAAGTCTACGACGGATGCTCGCTTTTCATTAACGGTGGTTTGTGCAATGGCAATATCAGCTTTCTAATTAGAAAAATCATAGGTTAAATTACATAGCAATTATTAATGAAGCATTGAATTGTTGTACCAGATGAACGAACTAAGAATACCTGTTAGTACATCTCAGTTAATACGTGGGTTTATTTGAAAACTAAATGGCGGAATATTAACAGAAAAACAACTAGAAAAAAGTGCAAATGTTTTTTTTTTACATTGTCAATTAGCTCCCCGATTAATCCACTCCATGTTCCATATTGATCGTTCAATTTTCCGAAGGATTTATCCAGAACGAGTTGGATGTCGTCTGCCATTCAACAATAAAAAAATATAATCATATAACGGCACTATTATTAAGTTTGGTCCATCATATATTTAGCCGTACAATCAAAATTGAGGTCTGTGGCAAGTTTGTCAGCCAAATCCTTTGAAAATCCTTCGAACCGTTCCTTTGTGTTATTTGAAAAGACAATAGTATCAACCTCCATCAAATTCGGCGAATCCTGTGTAAAATATTGAGCATAAATATAAAATTTTGGATAAAATAGTTTAACCCACTGTACCAAAAATTTGTAATCAAAATTATTTGTTAAAGCGCCTTAAAGTTTCACTATTTTAAATATGTAAATGCTTGAAAATGTGGAACTACTCATACCAGCAAACTCACAACTCTCAGCTTCGGCTTTTGAGCACGGGCATTTTTAACAATAAAGCTACTCACAAGTAGAAAAAATAATAGAAATTGAGGTTTGATCAACAAACCAAATAATTTAAATTTTGTTTCCATTATTGTTTCTCGGTTAAAACCGAGGTGGGGTCAGTTTTTCGCCACAGAGAAACAAGTGTTGGTTTGGCAGGGCTGGTGGTTAGCTTAGACTTTCGTAGTGACTGCGAATAGAAATGCTGGTGATGGCTTTGCAGAAAATTTGTTTCTCTCTTGACTGTGCCGTCTATTTTTATGCAGTGTGAATCTTACTGAAAGGCAGATACTCGGTCTCTACTGTGCATCTTTTTTTATATACACTGCTACAGTTCCATTGACATGTTTGCCGTTCTTATGCCGTGTGTTCTGGTTGAACTGGTTGAACAGAACAAGGAGTACTTCAGAAGAGCTGGTATTAGTTCATCACGATCAAATAAGTAAAAGAAACAAGAAAAATTCTTTGAATGTGAGCCAAATTCACTAAATCCCTGATTTCTTTCATTGCATTTCGACCCTCGAAGTATGCGGTATAACTGGATTTTTGATTTGCAGATTTGTGGAGGTTAAAATACAATATGCAAAATTACGTAAATGTGGTAATTTAGAAGCAAGCATCATAATTTTTGTGAGTTTAGGATGTTTAAATTAAAATGCGTTGTATATTGTGAATGTGAGCATCAAAAATTGCACAATACAAACCTACACGCATTAGATTGATTATAACCGAAAATAACATTAAATCATATTGGCTTAAAAGTCTTACTATTTAAATTAAAACGCGTGTTTTGTTTGCAAACTAAAACGAACAAGGTGAGCTTATAAAATCCTGGCGTGCTATCTTTTCTATGTTGGGAGCTGGTCCATCATTAATAGTGTCCAGACATGTTTGTTGGGACTTCAGCAAAATAAATGGGAACAGTCAAAATCTTCAAATAGCACAGGAATAAAGTGAAATACCATCTCTCCAGAGTCAAGTCAACTTCCCGGGTAGTCCCAGCTCAGAAAGTAACTACTATGACTCACAAGGGATCGCGGGTAGGTAGGCAAAATACAAAGATGCGTTGTGAAAAATATGTAATATTTGAACGGCCTGTTGCTCGAAGTACACTTTAGACCATCTTGGAATACCGCGGGATATCTAATATAATAACTTTCAGTCTAATTGTGGTGAGACGTAAGATTCAGGCCTTCAATGGTTTAAATTCAATTTTTTCTTTGTGTTTAAATTGCCTTTATTGGTATAAAATTAATTTCACGGTTTTTAAACAATGTATTGAAGACCTGATGAAAACCTTTTAGTGTTCCAACAAAGAGAGCTAAGCTTGTTGGTGGCAGCGGAATTGCAAATTTTACTGCAGACTTTCTACTGCAAAATGTTCAAAAGAGAAAAGAGCTAATGAGAATTTTTTGGAGTTTATTTGGAAGAAACACGCCACAAGTTTTGTTAACTATTTTAAAACTGAACAAATTGAATTTAATAGATAGTTTGTCCCGAATGCATACATACGTTACATCCAAGGAATGAAAATTGCAATATAATTTTATGATCATTCAACTTTATGATGTAATAGCCAACGTGCGTAGCTTACGACAACATCCCAGTAATTCAAGCTTGTTTAATTAAATCACTCTTAAATCACACTTTTATTTTACACTCAACCTCAATATGGTCTCAAATTACGAAGCCATTAATCAACCCAAATGCTCATTTCCCTCCTTCCAAGGTGCAAGGGAGCGGGAACAAACGAAGAGATACGACGACAATGTATGTTTCCAGCCCTGACAGCCCGATTCTCATTCAAAGGCAATTTATTAAAAAACTTTGTTGACATTTTCCGCGTCCGCTCTATTGTCCTCACTCAATTCGATTTTTTCATCAGCTGAACTCTTCCTTTCTCCACTGCCTGCCTGTCTCTTATCCATTAAGGAAGGATTCAACCTTTGCATGCATAAGGAAATCCTACCCCTCTTTATGAAGAAATTTGTTCTTCTCCCCTTCCGCTTTCCTTAAACTTTTGTCTGAATTTGGAATCCCCCTCTCTTTTCTCGTCCCCTTCTAACTGAAGAAGTCAAAATCAGAGGTTTCCCTTTTGACTATTTACTTTTGTACATAAGGCACACGGGAAAGTAAACTTTCATTGAGAAACTGAATTGAACCTACCTTGACTTGCTGAGCTCGCATTTTCATTCGATCAAACTTTGCGAATCCAAGGGGTGCTGTGAATGGATACAGGAAATTGCAATGGCTGAGCATGGAAATCTTGAAGGAATTGGGAAAACGTAAAGTCAATTGGGAATCATTTGATGAGAGTATTTCAAATGGTTTTAGTTAATTTTTACACGTACAATTTGTTATTTATTCCAACAAAAACATATTTAATTCAAATGCGCAACTCGAAATAAAGAACTTTAGACAGCCTTATTTTTGAACTTAAACAAAACAGCTGGATCTAAAGCTAGAATTGAACTAGGATATGCAACTTGATCAGGTTACAATATTAAAACTAAATGGCTGGAATTAAACCATCACATTATGGGCAGCCGAAGCCGAACGTGTGAACGTCACCCAAACGTTAACGTCATTTCGATTTCACTTAAACTTGAACTTTGCAACCTGAAATTTAATTGCTAAATTGTAAGTATTGTGGAAAAAGTAGAAGGTATAATATCAAATCAGTTTAAAAATAAACTCTGCAAGCAGAGATCCAAAAGAGCAGCTGCTACACACAACGCACATCAAACCCACATAACGCACCCCCTAGTACAAGTTCAAATGACCTCTCAA
>JAAXYW010001528.1:0-20947 GCA_036851895.1 Orthonychiurus folsomi | reverse complement strand
TTCATGACCAACTCCGTCGTCGTAATTGCGTTATTATTAGAACTGATTTGGATTTAATACTCCGTCTGACATGGCGCCGTGCACTCAAGTCACAGTCACAATCTTAATCCTAAATGAGGTCAATTTGCTGTGAGTTTCAGTGCACGTTTAATTAATGCCATGCCTAAAATGATTCGTATATGAATATAAGTTATAAATTGGCAGACTCACAAGCGAATTGGATTATTAGACTTTCAAATTTCAAATTTAAATTCAAACTTGCTTTAGTATTTATTTGAAAAAAAAACCATTAAATAAGTAACGAATTTCTTAAATGATCCAATAATATTCAAATCTTCAATATTTCAAAGACTTTTTGAAAATTGGTTTGACTGCGCATTTGGCGAGCATAAAAAATGCAGACAGCGACAGCCCAAAGGATCTAACCTTTACTCTAATCATTTCACAAATTGAGTAATTATTATTTAACGAAACGACTTTATAAAGCCCCAGTCATTATGTCTTGTGAAAGATGGGAAATAATAGAAGGAAAATGAGTATGTGTAACCTGCACCCGATGCTAAATGGTAAAAATTCATTTATCAAAGGAATAATTGGCAATGATTTTTTTCCTGCGTCAAGTAGTGGTAATTACACATATTATGGATGTGGGCCTTTAGTACGGTATGACAGATGCTAAGTATTGATAGCATTGTGCGTGGCCACGGCTACAGCGTCCCTTTGACAGGCCAGAGTCAAGATCAGATGAGAAGATGATAAATTACGATTAAGACGTGATGACGTTGAGCGTACGTTACGTACGCACGTGAAGGAATCCTCAACAATGAGCCATGGAAAAGGGTGTTAACGTGCTTGGACATTGTTGTGTTTTGATCCCGTGCCTACTAAATATGCACACTGTCACTCAACATCACATTTGCAGCCCATGTCTGACTTCATGTGAATTTAATGATTGATCGGAGAAGCCATGCCATTCGCAAAATCCAAGACTATAAATAACATTTAAAGATGGGCTTGGATTTTAAATACATGTCAATGCGACTGACTGGGAATGCAAAACGATGATGACCAAGTTGCAATGCAGGGCAATACAGTGTGTGGTTTCAAAGTCGAATTGACCTAAGTGCAATTATTTTTGCAATGTGCTGAGTATATGAGCGGAAAGGCTTTTCAGATGTATTGCACAATTTTGGAAATTTGACTTTGTGGGATTTTTTCTATTTATAATAACATATCCGCGTCACATGGTACTTTTGGAAAAGCGAGCAGAATTCAAATTGTGATGTGCCGTGCCGATGTGTGAATGTTCTGAATATAAAATACTGTGCCTCTCATACTCGTCCGTAAACGCACGGAAAGTTGTTAATAGGACACACGGCTATTAATTCCACAAATTATGGTAATAAATTATTCTTGTGGTTGTGAATTTACTTGCGGATTGTTTGATTGGACTGGGAATTTGAACGTGAGGTTAGGGCTTTTTGTGGTGGACGAACGTGGATTTTCATTAGGGCAGTTCTTTGGTACGCGAGGAGCCTCGTTTTCCACGCTCCAACGCACAAGTGGCTCGGCTCATCATCAAATGAGATGAACTGGGTCTTGAGTTTCTTCCCTTATGTTAATCATAATTGTAATATACATGATGATGTACTGACATACTAATAAACAAATTACGATAATGGCGTAAGGCAGACACACCTACCCTGGTTTATGTATACAATAATAAATTTTAAATATTCCAATCGGAAGCATTGCCAGAAAATTGCATAGCTTTTATGAGATGTCCAATGATTGATATTCTGGATATCACGTCGTTTATAAAAATTAATGTACTGAGTAGTACTTAGTAGTAGTAGTTACATTTAATTACAGAAATGAAGATGTCGTATATAAAAACACTTCGACAATGTCAAACTTAAAATCTTAAGACTTTGTTGGCTTGGAGGAGTGGGAAGGGGGGTTCGTTCCTCTAAGCTTTGTTGGAGTACAATATCCGGTTTCAATAAAAATGAGTGTTGAGTTGTTGACAATAAACTCGACGCAACCAAGTTCTGCATAAAATCCAAATTCTAAGTTTCCTATAACATGTGTTGTATAATTTGTAGATTTTAAGCAGAAAGGAAACGCAAATTTTTTGCACGACCAGTATTTGTTTCCATAATTCAAGTCTTACTCAATTCAATTGCCACCATTTGACTTAAACCAGAAAAACGACTCTCAATTTCAATTTGACTTCAGATTGCCTCATAATAATGTAACTCATGCAATTGACCGGGTCACATATAGCACGGAATGTGCGCACGTCCTTCCACCCATCCGTCCGGTTTTCCATTTATTCATTCTTTTTACAACCCAATCTTTTTTGCACAGAAGAATCGTAAGTGTTTCCTTACACATACATTTTCCTCACAACCGTAATTCCTCCACCTACACCAAGAATAAATTTGAAAACTCACCTCAGATTTCCCAAAGGTCAGGCAGGTCGGCAAAACTATAATTTAAATCAGTCCGAATAGTCACACTCTCACTTTACGACAACGTACAGTTTAATAGTTACACTGGATTTTGCACGAATGCAACAGATGCACTTGCAGTTTTAGAAATTGGCCACTTGTCCCTGTCTTTCGAGGATGAACTGAGGCAAGGAAGATGAAGGACCATAAATAAATGTGCAAAAGGCGAAGATTTTTCCCACCTGCAAAAAGGGGAGCCTTGCGTTGTTGGGTTGCCTTTGCTTTGATTGTTGGAGTTAAAGTAGGTTTTTGGCTGCTACCTCGCCGTACCGTGACTTACTAACGTCTAACAAGGAATTCAGCTCTACATTTAGTAGGGCAGGCGACGACGGCGACGACGAGGCGTACGTTTCTTAAATGTTATTTGCCATTTTGTCGCCATCTCGTTTATGGCGTCTTATTTCCATTGTTTTAGTAGTGACGAGGATATCCCTTTCGGAATTGGAATTCTTACGACCAAAACATTCCCTCAATCCCATCCGAGTCATCTCCTGCCTTTTTCCAATGACGTAGATCAAAGTGCATTCGCCCGGAACAAAACTTTCTAACTCGAATTTTTTAAGGAGGGAGTCATGTCCAACTGCAATCAAGGAAAACTACAAATACCTAATATCATGCAGAAATGAATGAATGTGCATTTAGCACTAATGATTACATTAACTAACTACCCGGATCTGCAATATGTGTCACATGTGAGGTAATCATTTGCCTTCCCGATTTGTAACCTAATCAAATAGATTGCAATGTATATGCTCAACAATTAAAAGATGGGCGGGTGTCGGTATTAAATGCTATGATCAATAACATTTTTTAAACCTCCAGCACAAAATGTTAGTTTAAGTTGGATTTTAGCCCTGATACCCGAGCATTACTTTTAGTAATGAGCTTATAAACTTAGTGCTTGTCAAATAGTTTGGAATGGAACATTTGTGCATTAGGCTTACGGCATTGTGCCTTAATAAAGCCTGGAATTAATGAATGAATGAATGAGAGCTAGGAAAAATTTGCATAAATTCTGTTAAAAAAATGTGAGAAGGAAACTTGTGTTTTCGCAAATTGTGGCACTGTCCAACGCCACATTGCTCGCATTAATCTTGGTTGATATTGCCATATGTTACCTAAAATACAAAATTTGAATCGGCTTCGAAATTGTAGTGTATTTCCAAATTATGTATGAGTTTGTAGAAAATTGCTTTGGGTGAGTAAAGTAACGTTGACCTATTAAACTCACGCCTGGCCCACTGTCCCGAGACGCATGCAAAGATGACAAACGGAAGAATAGAATTAGAGATCATATTATGTAAATCAGTGACTTGTGGAGTGGCAGTTAGTTCACTCGGTGCTCAGCATTATGCCCACACACTAACAACTCACGCTGTCACATCCCCATTCAACAAAATAACACACCTGCCATTTTGTGTACCACAATGCTGTGGACTTAATATGGCATTTCCCATTGTTTCAATTAAGGGTGGTGAACATTAGCGGACGCTTTAAGTCGTGTTTACTTGAATCACGTCAGAATGCCATGCAATGACATACTTGACCTGCTTGCTATCCTCCTAATCGCTTTCACTTACACGAATTCCGTCATCCAAACGACGATTTAAATTGTATCCCAATAAGGGATTAGCAAGTTGGTCAACAGTCACAAGTGGAGATGGTCATAAACATACAAATTGATACGGACTTTCCATCTCCGCAAAGAAAATTATCATACGTATTTTGCAAACCGGAACAAAAACTGCAGATCCGTGTCTTCGACTTTTCCTGAATATGTACGTTGGCTGAATGTACAGAAATTATAGTTAGTGCATATTTGCATATCCGCTGCAACTAGATGTAACAATACCGACTCGTCCTGTGGACAATATATGCATATGTACTTTGTAATACACTAGAGCACGGAGCGACGACGCCGAGTCGAATGAGGTCAGTCAAATATGTCAAATTAATGTCCCTAGCTTGATGTGGCGCCCCGCGAGTTTGAGCATCCGTACGTCACTCAAAGGTGTGGCGAGGAAAATTAAGAATTCGCTAATTGCCGTTTTAAGATGTGCTAGTGGTGGAAATGGTTAAAGTGGAATCAATAGTTTTGTTGTGTGTAGAGCAATTTGCAAATATCCGGCTTAACAATGGCCGATGTTTATTGCAATGAAAAGAAAAAGCCCATCTGTGCTCATGTCTTAGTTCGTATTCTGTTAAAATTGATTTGATAATCCACGCGGGTATTATACTGTAAAAGTGAAATCGTTAAACGCAGTCTGGGATCAATTCTTTTCTGCAAATTTACCAGCTACAATGAATTGTGACATCAGGATTGACTTATGTACAATGCGAAGTTAGTGCATTTCCGTAATATTCAGTGCAGTGGGTCTGGAAAAACAAATGGTGCTCCCGGCATGCTTAATTACACATTTCTGTGAAAACGGCAGGTCTCCCCTTACTGAGCCATTTTTGCATTTGAAATTACATTTACCATTAACTCACCTGCTTCTCAAGTGTTAAATTATTCTCACCACCACCACGAGCGACGACACAATTGGCTTTCCCGCTGACTCTTATCCTTTCACCCGGATTCATCACCGCAAATGTGGTTCTTCCCATTATTTGCATTAAGCAAAATTTCTTTTCGCAGCTGCACATTTAGATTTAGTAGGTACTCAAATAAGTCACAAAATACAATGAATGGCAAACCCCGGGCCCATGCTTTGTATTCTCAGCAATTCGAATTCCATGCTTGGCTTCCCTCACAAAATCAAGCTTCCTCTTTGCTCCAATAATTGCTTTTTTCACCAACAACTCAAATAAATACAATCAGCCCCAGCGCCAAAGTGACAATCCAACTCTATACAATACAATTAGTCACACTTTTGCTAATTAGAATTAAAAGGAATTAGAAATTAGTGTAGGAAAAGGTCACGTAAGGTAGCGCTTGGCTAGGGAAAGCCAGACTACAAATAAATGTCCCATTGTTCATTGCGCAATCTCTTCACCTCGGCTCGTCGTCATTCGATGCACGAGTAAGTAAATAAAATGAAATAATAAATGCATCTAATTGCAATTGTAACAATGCATTAAATTTTACAAAAAACGAAGGAATGACTTTCGATTTGTTAAAGTGGAAAGGGGTGTAGATGTGTAGCTTGGATTTACAAGGTACGAATCCGCCAAGGCATTAGGCATTGTTTGAACCTGCCGAATCTAAGTTGGGAGAAAGCTGATAGATTAAGAAGCCCAAGACCGACAATAACGACAATTTGTTTGCAGCGTAACAATGACACTGTTTGCCTAAATCCATAAGTGTGGAGATGGAGAAACATGCAGATTTGGCTAATTGTCACACTATTGCTTTCAAATCATGAAAGGACATTGTAATTTGACGGAAGGGTTTCACTTGAGTTTTTTACTGTTGAAAAAAATACAACAGTTCAACACGCAACGCCTTCAACTTGCCAACCGACCGATACCTCAATTTATGTATCTCCAAATTTTCAATTCGGTTGCTCGCCAATGATATCCTACCCTTGAGTCGTTCCTCTTCCGTACTCGACAAGCGGAGAAAAAAGCCTCTACTACGAAGGAGCACTATAGAAAAAAATTTAGTCTTCCGAAGTAGTACCTCCTTGACAAAATTGCTTCGGCGGCGGTAAAAGGATCTATCCAAATCCTAAACCACCACCTTTAGCCACCGAAATAATTATATATTTGTTTATACCATTATTGCAAGTCGCATTACACAATTTTAATCCAATACTTGTCAACGTTAATGTAAATGTATACTGTGTCAATCTTAGCAACTACTATAGCAGTAGCAGTACAAATAAAATTTGGTTCTCTCGTTAAATTTTGATGTAGCACATTGATATTAGATCGCAAATTTACTAATATGGAAGGTAATCAGAAGCAGATCTCACTGCAAATGATAAATGATGTCTACATGCTCAAAATGTATGCATTTTGACTGGCTGACTTGCTGATTGTATGGGGTTGACTTCTTTTATTTTTAATTTCGATTTTAACAATCACATATAAAACTCGATTAATTTGCAACAATAACACTTACACAGCTGTCCACTCAAGCCAATTGACTATTTTCAGTCCTAACATGCTTAAATCTTAAACCCATCCATGACTGGCTCTCTTCCACCCATCTTGAGTTGATTTTCTATAATTTGCATAAGTTCCGGCGGAGAAGGTACACGCCCTGTTTGTAATTTTGACCAAATTGGAACATCTGCGTAAACCAAAGCCGATAAGTCACAAGTAGTGAGTTATAGGTTGCAATATGCTTAAATAAATTTCCTTGTGCAGAAGGAAAATAGCCACAAAATATTAGCAAATTGTACGTACTTACCATCTACAAATATTTCAAACGCCCCAGTAGCTACCAGCTGGGATTCTAAGAAATTGAAGACGAAAAATAATAGGAGACCGGCGTAGACTTTGTTTTGTGTCATCCAGATGGTGACGGCGACGGGAACTCCAAGCTTGTGTAAAAGACTGTATTGGCTGGCAATAATACTTCCAAGGATCAAAAACTTTATTATATTCTGCAAAGTTATAAAAAATGTTATTTACACTGAAACTTTAGTGGCACGACATTAAGTAAAATCTTACAATGAGTTGTCCAGCGTACTGCTTGTAAGGTTCAGGCGGATATTGTGCACCTTCTACAGATAACTCTGGGTGTTTTTCTTGAATAATAGCTACAAATTGGTCATACGCACTTCGGTATCCCGATGTCGAGCTGACAATTTAAAATATTCCGATATATCTTGAACTGCGGACTACAAGACGGTTAAGGTATAATTTTGTTACAAAGAATGTTACTCACCAGTAAAGGAATTTGATCGCCGGGCCCGTAAATTTGGCAGAGGAAATGCGGGAACCCGGACCACCACTCTTTGGATCCTCCATATGTGATTTGATATCGATGTCATCTTCGTCGTCAAAAAAATCATCTTTAGCCTGACGCTTGTTTAGCTGTGGATTTGAAGACAAGTCGTCGACGTCGAGGAGATCGTCGTCAATATCTATTTTGTTGGCCTCCTTTTCCGTCCTCACGTATGAGGTCGCAGAATCCAGAGAATTCAAATACAAATCTTTCACAACAAAGCTGGCTAGTAGAATTAACGCAGAGAAAAACGCACCCCCCTCCATTCCAATCGATTATTGTCTTCGACCTGTCACTGTGGAATCTAGTAAAACACCAACATTCAAGATAAAAATGTAAGAATCGCATTAATTTTAAAATTAATTTAAAAATTTTCCAATAAACAAGTCTTACCTCGAAAAGTTCTACGAAGAGCTGTCGTCAGTAGATGAGTATTTTGCAAGCAGGAGTGTTTTGTTGAAAGAAGTTTTGCAAAAAATATAAGTCCCAACTGGAAATGTACAAATACTCACTCGGATTATTCCATTTGATTTTACCTGGCAGATTGCCCCGTATTATCCATGACGCTTATTATAAGGGAGAGGCTCAGTAGAGAAGGTTTCCAAATTATATTTAGTTCTTCAATTAGTTTGCTAATCTTTTATTTCGCTGTCAGTAAAATTGTATGATTAATAATCCTGTTTTAAAGTAGCGCGTGACTCGCGGGAGCAGGCGAGAGCAAGAGCCCAGCTCCGAACACCATCAAAACGCCCCACGACTCAATGCCCATTCAACGGTTTCACACAAATTGACAAATTCAAATTCATTCTTACAAATTGTTGAAATTGGTTACTTGTTCATTACTTTATTACAAAATTATAATCTTAAGTAAATTTAGCTCCTGTGTCGATTTCAGCAGAGTACAACGTGAATTGAAATAAAATTTCACTCCACGCTCTATATTGACTATATTATGGTCCATTTTCTTATTCTGACTTTAAGATCACAGTTTTGCAAAATTTTTTAATTGCCTGCAAGAAAATGAATGATTGAAGATCAATTCAATTTACTTAACTAAAGAAGCTACAGTTACAATATGAACTCCCCTATGCGGCATCCAGTGAAATGATTTAAGCGAGATACAATGTAAAGAATAAAGAATACGACCGCGAAATAAAACTTCAATGTAAACGATGGCGAAATCTTTGGGAGGGTTTTATTTTCTTCTCAGGTTCAAGCTAAAATTTGAAATTAGGCAGGATCATTTAACTTCCAGAACGTTTGCTTAAAGTATTTTAACAATCAGTTCTACTCATTCAAATACCATTCAAAACAACTTCATGGTCATCTCGCATTCGGGCCGATCCAGCTGGCACGTGTCGTCTGGTAAAATATCTCCAACCTAATCCGCTCAGCACTAGACCCACCACGCAAATAAGTAGCAATGCAACTGCAATCAAAGTTTGAGTCAAAATAAGTTAAACACATGAACTGCCAATGTGAGTTGCTAATTACTTACTTCCAATTGCAATCGCACTCCCACCCCCAGACTCATCTTCAGTAGAATTGCTCAAGGCTGGGTGCTCCGTATTCACTTCTTCTGTGACAGACGATTTTGGGGTTTCGGTGGTCGTCGTCGTGTCTTCCGGATTTATACATTTTGTTTTGTCATACACACAACCGCGCTCTACGCAGTCCAGTAAGCTCAGGGCCGGGCGACATGATAAATCTTAACGATTCATTAAATTAATGCTTTTTTAAATTACGAGTTGGTTACGTAAGAAAGGTAAATTACCAGCATCGGGAAGCTTAACAGTGACTGTGAATACTTGGACGACCCTCTGAAGTTTATTGGTTGCCACACAAGTGAATTCCCCATTGTCATCTTCTGTGATATTATCAAAGCGGAGGGCCAACTTTAGTCCAGTATGATCTTGCCATAAGCGTTCGGGATCGGAAATATTCTGCAAAATGAGTATAGTTTTAATTAAGGCACGAAAAGCGTTGCGCCGAGGTGCGGCTTAAAAACATTGCCGACTTATGCAAATTTGAGCTACCTCTCCTCTCCTCCACCAGGCAATTGCGGGCTTTAATCTCAAAGGAAGCAGACTCACACTACAAATTAACTCATTCAGGGAATTCGGAGCAAAGGTAACTTGGGTTCTGGTCTGTGTGAATTGTGGGTAGAATTCTGAAATTTCACAGAATTATTGAATGGTGCAAACATTTAAAATTGCCCTTGATCATTTGTAAATATATAGACGATTACTGGCACAATGCTTGACGTCTTCATCCGATTGGTCGAAGCAATCTTTATCACCATCGCAAAGGAAATGGGCAGGAGTACCTATTTTGCAAAACAATTTGTAATTGTGCAATCACTTGCGATTTGCCTTAAACAGATTTTAGAGGACTGAACTTACATTGTCCACTTGTGCACTTAAAATCATCTGCAGTGCATGTTAAATCTGTTAATTAAAATTCATTAAATCCCTTGTGGTTTCAAGCTATAAAATGAAATGTGAAATTTCTGCTTACTAGAACAAAGCTCAGCTGTTTCATCGCTGCCATCCAAACACTCGTTTTTATTATTACACTTCTTGTCATTCAGTATACAAAGCCCATTTTTGCATTTGAAATGACCGTGTTTGCAATTGTGATCTGGAAGTGTTGAAATAACATTTACCTTACCCTCCATCGTAAAACTTGAAGGTTTGATTAGCTAAATTATCATAATTTACGTGCACATAGCTCCTCGTCTGACCCATCGGCGCTGAAATAAGTAAACTTTTAGTAACTCTCCAGACGGACTCTTTAAAGCATGCATAAAGACATATTCACTCACCAATCTTTGTCACCGTCGCATTGCCATGTCTAAATAAAAAAATGCTTGCATTAGTTGGTGTATTTGAGAAGTAAATAGTTCACATTCACCTCTCTTATGCACTGGCCAGATCTGCATTTAAATTGGTCGTGGTCGCAGGATTTTTCTAAACATACGTGAAATATTTTTCAGTTGGCTTGACCATAAATAATCTTGCCCTAGTGTCTAACCTATGACCGTGATTTTCGTAGAAGAATTGACGAGTTCATTAGTCGTCCATAAATTATCACTGCAAATGATTTCATCCATTTCGGTTGTAAGGTAAAGACTCCTGGATCCTTGCCACCAGACTAGTTCTATAAATTAATAGCAATTTGAGAACATCAAACTTCCAAAGAAAGTCGGCTAAGCACAAACCAGCGAGTTTATCCACGGTTCCATTCTTGTATTTCACTGATAATGTGAATGGATCCTTCAAAAACAAAAGACCAACCGCCTCACATTGGAATTCATACAAGGTCGCAGTTTTGAGTGCAGTTCCATTTGGACGCCATTCTGGCCTAATAAGGGTGTTCACTGGAGCTACCGCATCCTTTGCACCTTCAGGGAAATTAAAGAGAGCAAAACAGAATTAGCGAAAAAGCTCAGCTCAGTTGTTTTGTAATAAATTACTGAAGAAATTATCGTAGACTTTTCCGTCCAATCCCGTGAAGTATTCCCGAGTTAAGGTTTCAGTCTCAATCTCCGTTTCACAGTAAAATATCCCTTCCGCATGAATATCCGTTATCCAAGCACAGGTTGGAGCATTGTTGGGACATGAACGTCCGGTTATAACTCGTCCCTCTCGTCGCTCATGGTAGGAGTGACTTCCACAATATTGGCTTTTCTATTTTACAAAAGTTATACAAGTAATATTCATAATATTCACAAGCAATTAGTTCTCCGAGTTACTCGTTGCAAGCAGAGCTCCAGAAGTCTCGTCTCCGTCGGATTTCTTGCATGAGCATTTGAGAATTTGAGGCCAGTTCGATTGACAGTGGAGTAGCAAACAGCAGTTGTGTTTGAAATTTCCATCTTCAGATTACTTGGTGGGGGAAGTGATGCTTTGTCCTCTGGAATGAATGAAATAACTTTAGTTGGAGTTTCATAAAATATGGGAGTATGAAATTACCTGCGGTTGTGTTAACATGCACGGTTACGTAATCCGTGCTCACACTCTCTCGATTGTCCGTAAAACACCGATATTCCCCTGGCACAATAGGACTCATGATAAATCCTTGTTGGCGGTCATACGTTAGAAGTTGGCTTGTGTTTGGGGCCCTGTACTTTGACCACACCATCTAAAAATGATAAAAACCTTGTTCACTCCCATCAATCTCAGCTATAATTCGGGAAAATTTGAAGGTGTAAAAAATGAGGTAACTTACATCTCCAGAACGTTTGAATAGTGTTACATTAGCTGCCATGTCGGAGGAAATGCACGGAATTATGACCGTAGTTGTATCCACTTTAACTGCAGGAATAATCCTAGTTCCGCCAATCATAAAAGGTTTGACGCCTCCTGAAATATTTGTATTTCATCAAAATATAAAACTTAGCCACGATTATTTGAGTCATCGTGATTCGTGAGCTGATTTAGCACAGTTGGAAACCCATACGTTCAGAAAAAATGAAAAATTCTGCTCTGATTCTTGGATTGTCGACGGAGTACACAATGTATTTCCCAGTGGCTTCAGGTGTGAGGAGGATTTCAGCATTGGTTGTGTACGTCGTATTTTGAGTAGTTCTCCGCTGAGCCTTCCAAACTCTAAAAAAATCCAAAGCCTGCAAGCAAAGTCCAAAATAAATGAGCATAATTTAGGCTTCAAAATAAAAAATTAAATCCTTTCAAAATTACCCCGACACCCTCAAAGTCGAAATCAGTGGGAAATAGAGAGGTACATGTTATCCTAGCATAGGGAGGCAGACCTGCATCGAATATGGATGAAAGGTACGTGTAATCTTTTGTGTATAAGGACCCTTGAAAAAAGAAAAATAACGTAATGTCTCATTTTAAAAAAATATACAAGAATTTTTAAGCTGCCTTACTTGACCTGGTTCGATTCGGAGTCATGAGAAACACATTGTCCTCCAGACAAGTAGCATTTAAGCCTCCGAAGGAGCCCTCTTCGCGAAAAGTTACTTTGCATTTTGGATAAATCGTTTCATTCACGGGTTTAATACATGGATCACTAGTCGCGGTTGGAGGGTTAGTCAGACTCCGCATCCGATGCACCGAATACTGTGAACCGGAAGTTAAATTAACTAAAATTAAAATTAGAATAAAAACTATGAACGGAAAATTGCTAGCTGATGACATTTTGACGGAGTCCTTCAACTCAAATGAAAAGATTCCAGAGAGTCAGATGCGAATTGAGGCTGATGATTTGATTGACATGAAATAAATAAAATATTGGCAACCCTTTTGCGAGAAAGATTTGACTGTAGTTGAACTTGCGTTAGTTTAATTATACAGTGATGACTCGGTGTGATAAACTTCGTCGTTGGCACAAGGAGGAATTAAAATTATTCATTTGGATTGACCATTGCCCTGCATGCTCCTGTGGGCTTGATTTAAGTACGCAATTAGTAAGATCTGGATCGCAATTGCAAGAAAATTATGGACATTCACGCAGTTGCTTGAAGTCATATATTGGAAAAAATCCTTTTAAATTTAGATTTAAATTACAGTCTGCAAACTTTGGCTCTTTAGGGGAATCTACAGACGCCGAACGCGACGTGATTGCGTGAAGATGAGTTGCCCTTCCGACCTAAACTTTCCCATTTATCATCATGTAGACTACGATTTGCAAAGTAGGTTGAACTTGGGGTGTATCAAAATCAGAATGCTTTGTCTTTGCACCCGAAGCTCATCGTAATTTGTAACTTAACAAACGCAAGCAGATTTCACTAGAAGAGCAAATGACAGATTAAACGACGAAACGAGTTAAATCAAAAGGATGAGTTGGTATTTGGCAATTTTGCATTCGTACAGCCAAAGCGTAAGCCGCAATACATATTTAATTCATGACATGCAAATTCGGGAAGAATAACATGACTTCGTTTATTAGGCTACATCATCAAATTCAACGAATACGAAAAAAACAAATGGAGGCCTCACGGGAAGTCGTTGTAAAATGGCATCCATGCATATTTCTTCATAAATATTGTAAACCTAGGGTTGCTCTTAAACTTTGTTTCCAGAACTTTTGTTCCCCATGATGTGATCTGGCAGTGAGTAAATTAAATCATTAGTAACGTAGAAATGCTCAAATAAAATATGAATGATAAGGAAATGATCTATGGATGTAGTACCTTGTGATTTCCATGGAAAGCAATTTTTTCCAAGTTAGGAATATATTGGAAACCATAAAATACGGACACGTCCGTTACTCTCTCAGACAGATTTCTGAGTTCCAAATACTTTAAATCTGAAAATGTTTGAATTATAAATTAAGTAATTGTTCAAAGTATTATAATAATGAAACAAACTTGCATGCACACAACTTACGTCTCATTCGTGCCAACATTGGTGCGAGTGGAGTCTCCTCCTCTTCTGCATAATAATTGCCTGATTTCTTCATCCTTGCAATAGCTATAGGAGAAACTCCAGTCAAACCCGCATCCGTAAGTCTATGAAGGCTACTTAATTTGAGGGAAACCAAATACGGGAGTCGGAGAGCAATGAGTTGAAAGTCCTTGTCCGTAATTTCGGATCTGTTCAAATGCCGATCAAATGTAACCGTGGATTCCACAAGAGGATCATCCGGACCCACCTCATCCAGTAATTCCAGGAGTCGAAGGTTTGGAAAATGTTGATGTAATTTCCGGGACGTTGAATGAAAGGAAATACACATTCAGTCTTGAATTGTAGATTCGCAGTGACATCACATGGCGAGCCGGACGTGTAACTTGCCAATCGGATGTGAAAATGAGATGCCTCGCCAAGGGCTGGAACGTAACGTAAAACTTAGTTGACCAATAAATTCGGATTTCCACACTCGTCAATTGGGATTGAAATGGAATAGCGGAGAGGGTCGGATCCAGGTCCCGGACTTGAATTCCATATTCCCGCCTCATCTTTGGATACCTTAAAAACTTCATATTGAATCGATAAAACTGTTGAGAGTATTGAACTCGGGACAAAAATAAACGGGTGAGATGAGTTTGTCTTTTGAGGAAAGGGATGAAGGCCAAATCCACCATTGGAGACTGGAAATTGACATGTGGGAATCCGAGCTCCAGGATTCGGAGTTGAAGGATTTCCGAACTCGGCCATTTCGGGGAACCCAGGACGTCCAGGAAATAAAGGAAGTAGTCCTGCTCCTCGTCGTACCTGGACAAGTCATCGTCCGTCTCTACTCGATGTGACCACTTGATTCGGAGTTCCTGGAGTGTGGCTGCATTGTTGCTAACTATGTCAGCCACGTGGCCGTATGTATCCTCAATTCGCGGGCTGGTGAGCGGGAGGTTAACCAGTTTTGAAAAATCCAGACTTAATTTCTTTAAATTCCCTTTCCCCGCGGAGGTGATTAATTTGAGGTAGATGAGTGACGAGGTCCAGCGGTGGATTTGGATTTTGAATGTTTCCAACCTTTGAAGGGTTTCCAGTCCAGCTGTCCAGGATTTTCTACTGGAAAAAAAGCTGCCAAAAATGGCAAGGGAATTGCTGTACGTGATTGGGAAGGGGGCTGGATCCCCGGTGACTAACCCTTCCGTGATATTAAGGAAATGAAGGGCCGGCATATTTGCTAAGGTTTTGCACACTAATTGTGGAATTGTGAATTGGCTTTGATACAAGGTCAGGTGGGTCACGATCTCCAGGTTGATATAAGATTTCCATAAGGGGCCACTCACCTCTAAGTGGTGGACGTGAAGGGACTTCCAATCTCCGGAGAGGTAAGGGAGGAGGTTACTAGGTTTCCGTAATTGTTTTTTCCAAAATTCACATTTTGGATTCGGAAGGACGTGGAAGGTTGTTTTGGGGGGAAGGAGGCGGTCCATTATAATTGCATTCCATTCTCTGGAGACTCGGCGGGCGGCCAAGAGGGATGTGAAGTCGAAATAGTTGAATAGTTGCTCTAGTAATGTGCTCTGCGGGAAAGGAATTAATTGGTTGTTGTATTTGAATTCAGATATTTGAATGTTTTACTTTACCGGAAGCTCACAGCATGGGACAACAACTTCGAGGCAATGCTCTTTGACGATCTTTGGTATCGGTTTCATTGTAGGAATTTTGAATTCATAAGAGAAATTTTAATGTTTTGACACAAAAGGACGACGCTTCAAGGATAGGTGTGCATATTGGCATTGTTATCAATATTGAGAAGTTAATGGAAACTATAGAAATTTCATGGATTTAGTGCACTCCATAATTACAGCGCCAATTCAAAGAAAATAATATTGTGCATAAAGTTTGAACTGGAGGGTAGTTCCTGAGTTTTGGTAGTATTGTGACTGTGCGAAATAACAAAACACAATAAATGTTTTGATACGAGAGTACAGCAAACTATGGTTTAGTAAATTTAGACTTTTTTGAAATATTTCTTGAAATGGATATTCTACATCGTGATGTTACACTCCAAATACTGAACAGCATTTGCTGATGATTCTGCAACTATTACAACATGCCCAAGAACTAGAAGTAATACCTACAATTATATAAAAACAGTTTTGGAATTTATTATCAAACCTCAAAACTGTACGACTTTACTTACGGAACCAAGAAATCCATAAGTAAGTTTAAAAATTTCTCCAGGAGCAATCATTCCACATTTGCTCGAATTCAAGTCTTGTAGAAGAATTTGGAATTCCCGATAAGGGATTTCACTGTGATTTTCTTCGTTTTGTAGCCACTCTTGCATTTCGGACACCTGCATTTGCACGTTTAGTTAAACAACAATATAGGTAAGACAATGCGGAAATCTAATGTGTGTAATATTCATTTTAGCAGTACCCGGGAATAGACCCTTGCGCTCATCAGCATTGGAATGGCAATACCACTCGAGTATGCAACACTTCTAATTTTAGTTGACCAAATGGAGCCATGGAACAGAGTGCCTGTGCCCAATATTATGTAGCAAATCCCAGGAACGCTTATGCTAAGTACATGATATTCCGTTGCTCTATTCATTATCTTCATTTGGTTTTTAAAAATCTTGTAGTTTGTGAACACCTGTAAAACAACAATAAGCTTTGTATCAAGACGCATCATTCTCAAATAGTGTGCGGGACTGAAGCTAATAAAATTACATCAAACGTAGAACGTGATTTTTTTTATTAAATAGAGGTTCTTACCTCTGACGGAGACTGGAATGGAATCTTTGAATAAAAATTGTCCGCCACTTCCAAATACAATATTCCCACTAGTAGAAACAGGAATTCCATACTTCCTACGGCGAGCGAAAAATAGATATCAACCAATACCGCTAAAATCCCCAAAATCCAATGAGGACAAATTGTGTCCAGTTCCGTGACAATCTTTGGGCCACACCAAAAGTGGGAAAGAGTAGCACCAAATTCCAAGTTACTATTTTCAGCGGCTACAATGAGATTACTCATTCCCAGAAGGATGAAACTCAGAAACACCCCTGCACCGATTACCACCTAAAACAAATAAATGTAAGTTCTATTTTGCAGAAACACAAAAATGGTTCACTAAAACGTCAATGACACACACCCGTGCAAAACCCAGCTGAACGGAATCTTTTTCTCTGCCAATAATATCAAACATTTTCAAAAAGGCCGGGCCACGAAAAAAATGTGTAATCCAAGAACCAGTTATGAAAAAAACTGATGTGACAGAAATTGCAGCTTGGAAGTAGGAAGGAGCAGATTTGAAATCTTCATTTGCGTCTGATCTGGAAAGCTTAATTATTCCCAAGAATAGCATAGCCCCAACAAGTTGAATTCCTCCGGCTAAAATCTGCAAAAATAGATAAATGCAATTCTAATTCCCAAATCAAAGAAAAAACCACAGCACATTCAAAAACCTTACTTTTCTAAGTCGGCCAGTTTGAATTCGATACAATCCGGTTGACGGATTTTGTACAAATTTGTAAGGCAAATACCCTAAAGTGTAACCAAATTTGAAGTAAAATTCTAGTAAATACGTAGCCAATTTCAAATTTGCAAACCCAGCTACTTTACTGGAAATAGTAGAACTCAACATTTTGTGCGTGTGGGTAGTACAAAATTTGATTGCAGTCCTGCCCGGTGCAGCCAGCGCGCGGTCGGTGATATATGAACGGTTTTGGTGATCTGTTACGGGGATGGCATTTTAATATTGCAGGGATAACGCCTATCATTAGGAATTGCAATTTATTGCTTTGCGTTTCCCGGATGATTTCAATTGGAAAACTAATTACAATAATGGTATCTAATTTCCTGCCTTAGACATTAGTCCACTTGATCGAGCACGCCCTTATCCAAATTATCCGGTATTGTGCAATCCTTCTCACTGCAAAACCATTTTAATGGGTAAAACATAATTAATTTTGAACACAAAGTTGGATGTCTAGAAAGACGCATGTAACAAATATGACAGGCTCTGAATTCTTGAAACAAATAAAGTGAAGACAGTCATGATTTCAATTAAGTTTTAATTGTAAATTAGTATTTCGTTCTATTATTTTGAATAAACGGTGAGGTGGTGACAAGGTGAGATCATAGAAGTTTTCAGCTTCCTGCGGAATTAGGACTTCCTTCATTTTGTACCACAAGCACAACGTATCCCATCACTAATATTAACATCTAAATACGGAAGCAAACCAAAGCACAATAGTTAACTTTACAAAGTGTTTCAATATTAAAATTTGGTATTTACCGAGCCAAGAAATCCATAACTAAGTGTAAAAACACCACCGGCTGCCGTCAATCCACACTTATTGGCATTGACATTGTGAAGGAGGACTTGAAGATCTCTTATTGGGATTTCATTGTAATGCTCCTCCTGGTGAATCCATTCCTCTAGCCGGGTGATCTGCAAGTATTCCAGGTTGACTCAATACCCGCAAACGCACAAGTAAATTTCTTCATTAAAATTGTGCATAACCTTTGCATGAGAGTGTGCAGCCACGCCCATGGATGTCCCAACGTAGAAAACGTATATAAGATTCCGTAGTACTTCAAATTTAGCTCCTCCTGTCACCAAGGTTCCAATGTCCATGGCCAGGAACGGCACGGACACAATACTCAACCCAAGCAAAATATACTGAATCCCATCATTGATCAGTTTAACTCGAAGTTTTAGTATTTTGTAATTGGCAATCACCTGAAATCACAGGTACAGTTTTGGTAAATCAGCATTCAATAAAATATGCTTGTTTATGCATGCGCTTACAACACCAGGGGATTGATTCGGAAATGGTGGTGAGTAAAATGCTCTCGTAACTTGCCAATACATATAAATCAATAATAGGAACAGCTGATCTCCCAACACAGACACAAATGCGGAGTAAATTTCCATTAAAACACATATTGCAGCTCGAAGCCAGTAAATCGGACCCGTCATTCTCAAAATCCCTGAAATGGACTCAACCCATACATAGAAATCCATGTTTGCAGAGTTGAGAGCAATAATCAAATTTGTGACCACCATGAACAGCAATAATAGACAGACCAGGGCACCGTAAAAATTCTAAAATATTCACCAATTTATTTGACAGATATAAGTCAGTTGGAATTTTTGGATGAATGATGAGTTTACGTAAGAACAGGTGTACCTGTCGCATGCTAGGTGGGCGATAGCCTGTCGATAAGCAATTCTCACCGATTTCTAAGAATATTTTGGAGAAAGCTGAGCTTTTCTTTAAATAAGTGTACAGCAAACATCCCATGTAAACGACAGTGCAGATGACACTCCCAGCCGTTAAATACGGCGGAGTTTTAGAGTACGTATATGTTAATGTGTTTTGTGGAGATCCCATAAATTTAAGAAAATAAAGAGTGGTTCCAAATTGCATAAGGCAGGCGAGGACCTAGAGAAACGCTTTAATCTATTAAGTGTTGAAATTGCTATGCAATAATTGTGTGGGTTAAACGGTTTGATTGTGACTTGCCTTCCTCCACCTGTTAGTTCGGATTTCATAGTATCCAGTTGACAAATTCCGGGAAAATCGGAAATGAACGTATCCCGTATAGTAAGCAAAGTCAAAATACAATTTTAAGTAATAAACTGCAAGTTCCACATTTCCAATAGGGTGGATTTCCAGAATTTCTTTCTCCGGCAAGATGTGGTTCGTAATCGTCATGTTCGACAAAAAGTCACTTTCTATTTGCGCCTGGAATAAACGACTAGACTACGTACGCTTGTATGCTTTGCAGGGCAAACGTAATGCAATTCATCGGAAATTTTAGAAAGCCGAGCCGAGGATCCCACCCTCGGTAAACAATCCTTCATGACTTAAATTAGTTGACGGAGTTCATGTATTGACAGGAAAATAGTATTTTTTTCACGTTCATACACGAATAATTTCATTTGACCAATTCCACATGCATATTTTAAATGATTTTTGTGTTTGTGTCCTCAAACCTACTGCAAAAGCACAGAATTTCCAATGTGGAACCACAGGAAATGATTCCCAGAATGCACAACCTGGCTGACAAAACAATTCCAATCATTAACAAACCCATTTTCCCCTAGAATTGACCTCTTGACCTCTTGACCTAACATCAGTGCGTACGGTACGGACGGACTGCAAAGATGTGCGTCACAGCCACATACTGGTAGATTTAAAAAAAACAATAATTTACTAGCTAATTTATTCCATGGGTCCTCCCACTACCTAATTCCATGTGGGCTATCCTTGTTGTATCCACTCAATAGATTCACCATAAAACTCAATTGTAAACTGTGTGAATTGTTGAAATGAAGCAAAGCGGTTCACCTCGACTTCAAGAGGAGGTGGTGGTGAACAATCAAATTAATATTATGCACCGTGTGCCCGGTGCGAAGATGACGCAGGTGGTCGGTCTCGTCTGGTCACACGCCTGAATGGGAAATACCATGTGGCTTCGTGTGACTTAGCATTGCATTCACTATTTATTCTTTCTGCGAATTCGAGTACTTAATTGTGTTTGGATGTAAGGAGGAATCGATTCTAGAATTTAATTATATGATGGGAAATGTGCTAAATGAGTCAAGTTATTGAAATGCACAACCTTTAGATTTTGGAATCTTTCATTTTCGGGGAACATCAATGTTTATTTTGTGAGGAAGTTTACATAACACAAAAACACTCCCCGCGCATGATACACGACACTGAATTACATGCACTGGCCCATCAGGCACAGTGTACAAAAAAAACTTGCCAAACAACCCCAGACTGGAGGAATTTTTTTTTAATTTTGTGGTAAAACACAAGGTCAATGGGGCTGCATTCGATGGATCGAGTTCAATTTGTGAATATAGATCTCTCATTTATGTTTCATCTACATCCGGAATCATAATTTTCCATTGTTAGTCTAGATTTGCTGCTAGTTCTTGTTTGTTTTGAGCCAGACAACTGACGTCTTGTATTATGTTTGAGCCGGATTCATCGAGTCAAGTTGAGACGGGGAGGAATCGTTCTGCACGATCAAATCCGGGTAAGTTTTTCAAAGGGCCAACGATTTATAATGCATTCATTTGAACCATCCATGCCCAATTCCAGAAGCAACGGTCTCAAGTTCAATGGAAAGTTCCAAGAATGAAAA
>JAAXYW010001527.1:0-20950 GCA_036851895.1 Orthonychiurus folsomi | reverse complement strand
TTCCCCATTTCTTGAGCTTCCTTCTCGAATTTCTCAATCGTTCTCTTGTCAATACCCCCGCACTTGTAGATCAAGTGTCCGGTGGTCGTCGATTTTCCGGAGTCGACATGTCCGATGACAACGATGTTAATATGAACTTTCTCCTTACCCATTTTGCTTTAAAGCTTGAATAAATCAAACGTTGAACAAACCAAAATTGTAATTATTGTAACTGGAAATCCTTTCTTCAAAGTTCACAGCAAGCTGGGAAGGGACGGAATGAGCGAGGAGTTGGGGATGAAAGGCTGAGTTGAGAGAGCGAGGGTTTCCACGCCGTGCTCTACTCCAACCATCCGCGTGTCTCTCCTTCCCAATGTGTTCGGAGGGGGCGCCTTCGCTCCATTCCCAACACACACGCACCCAACACATTTTATTCAAATCCGAATTTAATTTGACTTCAAATTTCCATTGTTGCTCAATATTTTTAACAAAGTTTTGATATGTTCAATTTTTTTAATCATTTCATATCTTTAGGGGACACGCTCTGGAGATGTGACAAAATGTTGGAGGCTAGGTAAACAAAACTTGACATTTTAAATATTGTAACTCTCAAACTTTTGCTCAGTTACAGAGATTTGCATTTTACAACGCCAATGCAATGTGGATGTGCTTCTTCGTGGCTTTATGACAGGATGAAAATGAAATTTACGTATGCATTCGGAGCGAATATAGAACGGAAAATATGACATCGTAATTGTATTCTTTAAAATTAAAGAACATTTGGAAAAATATCGTTTTTGAAGCTTGAGTAGTAGAAGATATGCAGGGAAAACGTGCTCTACAAATTATAAATTCAATACGAAAAGCAAACTGCAATGTGGTAAAGTACAATGCACAACCTTTACTCTTTTTTTACAAAACCTCTTCAGATTCATGAAGAATACTAGAAGAATAATGTTTTCTGCTGAATTGATTCCAAAAGTAATAAAAATAAACAATGCTTAACTAGTAATCCCCACTCTCATCAACAACAACAGGTTGTTCATCCTCGTCTCCATCGTCAAATTCCCACCCGAATTTCCCTTTCAGAAAGTTCTCAAATCTCTGGGCCTTCCCACGCAGTCGGCTTTCAATTGTTTCTGCGTCCCTGATGTTCTCAAACAGCTTTTTTAGACATGCATAAATAAAATTATTCTGTGTTACTATATCTGTAAATAAATCATCCTGCACTTCGCCCATTTCAAAATACAAGTCTGACAAGAACTCAGTGTAAAAATTAGGATATTTACAAATAGCTTCATTTGAGAAACATATTAGTTGAATCAAATTCTTCCAATGCTCGAATGAATTGTAGTTTTGGGCGACCAGGAAACATAGAAAAGAAAACTGAAGCTCGGCAAGCACTTCTGTTGGCCTAAAGTCAAAAAGTATAATGAGCCAACCAATAAAAGTACACACGCAATATAGCAGATTTTATAAGCAATATCTAATACTTACATTCCAATCGATTGAATGACGGATTCCAGTTTGGCACTCCAGTCCCGGTTGTGCTTAGTAATCTCTGCAGCGCTAGCATTGCTGTCGTAAGTCTGAATCGGAATTTGAGAATAGCGAATCTTTGAGCCTTCAGTCTCCGACATTTTCGGCAAGAGGGATTCAGCCATTTCTAAGACAGTCATCCGTTTATTTGGAACAGGGGTGCTTTGGTCAGCGTCTAATATTAACTCCGGGGCTGAACAAATTCGCCCACTCGGAGGGGACAGGCGAGCAACTGCTGCATCTGTAAAATGTAGAGCCAGTTTACGGTTAAAACATTTCAAATATATACACAACTATACTCAGTCAAAATCAGTACGCAACAATGACCTTGCCTGTGATTTTGTTTGATAGGGATACCCATTTTCGCCATGTTGAATAGGGGTAGGGTCCTAAAAATTGGTCCATCTCCTTCATAGTTTCCTTGTAATGCTGTAATTCAGCTGCGGTTGGTACTATATACAACAATAAAATTAATTTTGTATTTGGCTATACTCTTTCAAGCTGCCAACATCTTAAAAGTAATTAATGCACACCCTCAACAACAATATCCTCTGCTCGGTTGTCATATTTCTTTACTAGGATTTCCCGTTGCTTGAAATTATGGTAGAAACCTGTCCTGGGTGCTTGTGAAACTCCATCTCGGCCTACTGTACTGAAAATGAGAAACAATCATTTCTATTAGCCCATAAAAGCGTAGGGCTACATTTTAAAATGATTGGGCCAGTCTTACCTGAAATGCACAAAATGAATCCCAGGAGGAATCATCTTAATACCCTTGAATTTATTTCCAGTATTCCAGCTCCCCAGATCAATACCAAATTCCGTTCCAGGAGGAACATCCAGAAATATTAGTGTTGCCCCTTCGTGGAATAATCGAAGACTTGTTTCCTCGTCTAACGTCACTCCCGGTGGAGTATCCATTCTATGCTGTAAAAATCAGTCTTACCTGCTAAAGTCCTAAAAATCGTAAGACGATTCAAAAATACAAAACCACTACCAATGTTTTTTCAAAAAGCGACTTTTGCCGCTTCGAATTTCAGCTTTCAATGAGCTTTGCAATAATTGCAAATACGCGTTTCCGTGTACGTGACGTGTAGTTTCTTTGTTGCGAAATCCGAGTAGACGCTAGAACATCTAACGTTCGGTACATATAACTTCAACTCGGAATCACTGACAAATTTTCTATTTTACCTCACGCATATCCTACGGCGGTCACAAGGGAACACTAGTTTAATGACAGCAACAACGTTTAGTCAGACTTTCTCGACTGCAAAGTGCAAACTAGTATAGTGCAGTGAAGTTCCAAAACGATGTGCTGAAATCGAAATCAGAAGATTTCCCGCAGCTATCAACCAAATAGTAGTTTGTCTGGGAGAGTAATTGTGCGTAAACATAAAATTCTTTTAGATTCAGTATGACTACGTTGTTTTAGGTCATACGTTCAAACTTGCAAGGCTTTCAAAAGTACAACTTTACTAAGAATTAACAATATGTTCATTTCCAGATAAGGGACATGTTACATCGACAAAATCAGACGTTTTTCTACGACCACTTCGGAATTAGATTACTCGGATGGGCCGTAATATGCTGCATGCTCATCACACCATTAGAAGCAACCATGAGAACCAAACGCATGAAACTTCATGTAAAATACCATCAGCCATGTGGTCCAGAAGCCCATTGCGACGATAATAAGCGATTAGTCTGCTCTGAGGACAAAGTGTGTGTTTGCAAAGGAGATACGGTTCATACCAAAAACTACGGATGTGTGGCGGACATTGGGAAAAATTGTGACCGGTTTAATATTATTTCGGTAGCACCGTGCTTTCCTCCCGCTGTTTGCACACTGCACAATATGACTGATCGATCTCAAGACAGCGAGAGTGCCATGGTATGTGTTTGTCCAAAAGGTCAAGACTGCTCACTCCCAACTAGTGGTGGTTCTCTATTAATGAGCGGAAATTTAGTTGGAAGAAATGCAATTATTGCTACTCTCATTTTTCAATTTTTCAATTGGTGAGCAACACTTCTTGCCTACGTTAGTGCATTTGTGCTAATTATTCAGTAGAGTTGATTTTACGATGAAGAAATCAAGGAGCAATAAAACTTAATTGAATTGATATTGGGTGTAAGGATGGGGTCCAAAATGATTTCCCATTACTAAAACATTTTCACTAATCAAATTTAATTGAAGGAATTGAGGGTGATAAATGTCACTACTGTAATCTGGAGATCAAGTTTAAGCATCAATCCATGAGTTCTTGGAAATGTTGCACAGAAAAAAAGTCAACTTACTTTCATTTACAAATTAAAGCTTTGATATTAACAGCTAAGCCGTTCCACTTTTTAAATTATCTTGTAACAAATCATGAGAAGGCGTATTTTGAGGTTTAAACACGGCATTTCGGCCAAATACTTACACCTTTGTCTTAATTAATTTGAAATTATAGTATTATTTTACTACCATCTGCGATGATTTAGCACCCATTTTCCGCGTTGTTCAATACACTCTTCAACCAACTAACAGCTAATTTGCTTGCCCTAGTATGGAATTTGATTCTGGTAGAATTGAATCATGTCGTATGTTTTCGTTCGATATGAGAGACAAGAGCCGTTGATAATTGAAATCATATAATCAGCAGCCTCGCGCTCACTCGTTTGTGGACTAAATCTGGTTCGAAGAAGTCTTATTGTTTGGCCGCGGAAACAAGGAAGGCCAGTGTCCAGCATGAGGGAAACCAGTGTTACAACAGATTCACAATAAGGTCTACAAAATTAATTCACATATGGTTAATTTTTTTGGATACTCGTAAGACATCATTGCATTTCTTTGACTCACCGAACTGCAAGATACGCTTGTACACAAAGATGCTGAAACCATTTGAATGGAGCAGCGGTCACAGCTCCTCCCATAATTAGCAACTACAGAAATCATACAGAGTCAATCAAAGAAGAAAACGAATTCATGCAATTTGGTCTTACCATTTCTTCTGTCAATTTAATGTCAGGTTCAAATCCTAGATTTCCTCCTGGCGAACTCTCAAACATGAAACCAAAATCTGAAAATTGAAGTAAAATAACAAGATACATTATACATTTTCCCAACTAAATTAGCTTTGATTATACTACGCCAGAAAAGTACAATAACTACAGGTTTCTTACCTATATGTATAATATTACCGTCCCCGTCTAGCATAATATTTCCATTATGACGATCCTTTATCTGTAGAAGAAATCCAATAACACTATACGCCGCCATAGATTTGATGAAATTTCTCCGTGCAACTTGAAACGCTTCCGTATCTTGATCTCCGTAACGTTTTAGAAAGTACTCAAATAGTCCAACATCAGTTGATCGTCCAAGCTGATCCCTCGATTTGGCATTCGGGACACATTCAATGACTCCATTCTGACAACCAGATTCAAATTTAGGTTAAAAATATGCAAGCTAATAGTCATATTTTAGGGGATCCAGGTCTTACTCCAGGCGCAGTTGCGACAACCCGATAAGGAAACAAAAAGAGATCCAAATTGACTTGCTCAAATATATTCTTGAACAATGAAATAACTTGTAGAGCCAGCATGTCCTGCCGGACGTCGTCCCCGACTTTAAATATTGCAGCTTGCCAAATTTCAGGGCCAAGAGAAGTCATGCTTGGCGTTTCCGTAAACGGCTCTCCTAGTCCTTCCGCTTCAACGTGATGAATCCCACAACGTTTAACTTTGAACCTGGCCAAAAATGGTGCTTTCGCAGCGCTGAAACAAAAGTTTTCAAGTTTTACTAAAGTCGATAGGTCCTACACTCTGTTTAATTAGGATAATTACAATCGTAAACAAAAATGCATTATGCCAAAATCTAATTTTTTTATTGTTAATATCATTAATAATGAAAAGAGTAATGAACACTGCATACCTTTGCATCGGGGTTCCACTTTTGGCATCAATGTCAATTACGAGGGCCTAAATTCAAATTAAGCCACTATTTGAATTTTGAAAGAATGTAATACAAAAGAGATTGGAAGCCTTTTTGTTTTTACCTCCGGATTTGATGGCAAATAACAGCCCGGTCTGACTTTGATGTTGGCCAACTCCTTTAGACAGGCCTCTTTTCTCTCGGGGCCCTTTGGAAATTTGCGAATCGCACCAGAGATTCCAGTGACGTCATTAAAAAACGAGAACTCTCGCTCATGAAAAAGCTTAGCATTTCCAGAGAGTGCAGATATTATCGACGATATTAGGTTTTCCAAAACGTCGCCGATTTCAGCTAATAAATTATAGCAAAAATAGCATTAATATTCACGGTAAGAGCGATTAGAATTGAGGACTTTTCTCACGGTCTTTGTGGTGACCTTCCTCGTCAAGATATATGTTTGTTTGCATATTCCATATTAACTGATGAGCTACCAGCTGTGACTTCTTCGCAATGTTCTTGATAAGTTCAACAACGTATCCCATCTGGATCATAAAATAAATTTTTAACGGTTAAAAATATTACTAATCCTAACCTGACTCTGAATAATCATATTAACTAATTGTAAATGGAATATTTCTAATGCGTTCCGTTAGTAGTGTAAAAGCTGCGTCGAGAGTCAAGACTCAGCAACCTCCCAAAAATATTCACTCAAGCTTTCATTTCAGTAATATATTTGAGAAAGCAAAATAGAATAAAAACGATCCCAATAATGTCAACTTAATCTCACCGTGTCATGACGCACGGCTTGCACCAATTGAGGAATGTTGAAAAGGACAGCATCCGCTGGGTATGATGACAAAGAGCGTACAGCAAATTGGGCCGTTATTGGATGAGGAGGATACTGACGGCTGAAGAATGATAAAGCCCGAATTGGAGTGCAATATTTCCAACTCAAAATATTGTTCAGCTGCAATTAAGAAGTAAACTCAATAGTTAAGCTACTCTTTAGTCATGAGCATTAATACGTTTTCTGACCAACCTCTGGAGCGTCATTCAGGACGACGTCTGATGTGGCCAAATACGTTAGGGCTTCCGGAAGATGCATTACAGCTTCAGGATAGAGCCGTACCAAACAAGATACTTCCTCCGCTACAGCCCCCATATCTGCAGATTTGAGCCTTTGTGGAAGGTAAACTGCGAAGACAGGGCTTAAATCCCAGGCAAGGCGCACCAAGTCCTTCCATGTCTTCTCGGATGATTTCATTTGACGCCATGTTATTATTGTAGACTCAATTGGGAGTGAGACTTCGGAAGTTCCCAGTGGGTTTAACCAAGTGGCCAGCATGTCAACCTAAGCGTAATGAAATGAGGAGGTCAATGTCATATCAGAAGTCTAATCTAGCAAAGTTAATAAAATCAACTCACCTCTTGAGCCAGCAACTCTAGAATCAAATTTCTTTTCCTCATGTATTCCTTCATGGTGTCCTTTTCGTATTTTTCCTTCCTTTTTTTTAAAAGAGGAAGTGTGCTTGTTTGCTGTTTTTTGTACACTGTATTCATCCAGCCATCGCCAAACCGAATTTCACTCGCATTAGCACTCATGGTACTCTCTTTCATCTAATATCATCAAATCAATACAATTAAATCGTGGAAGCTTTCTAGTTGAATTGCTAACTATTAAAAACTAGACTCACCAATGTTGCATGACCTTTGCTGCTTCTTGTCAACGACTTTGTGTTGTTCTCCAGAACGGAGTCCGTCGTGAACGGTCGAATATGCTTTTTGTCATTGTGTAAAATTTGCCAGAATTTGAGAACTGCATGCAAATCCTTCCTCAAATCTAGGGAGTCTTGAGTTGGGCAGGTGTAACCTTGACAGAAGTAATCCAAGCAAGCACAGTATATCCTTTCCCGCAATACTGCCTTCTTCAATGGAGAATGACGGCTTGAGTCGTTTTGTAAAAGGGTAAGGGCGCAAGACAAAAGCCTGAAACGAGGCCTGAGAGCTTGGATGGACCTCGTTAAAAAATTACGGTCCCCAATACACAACGGCAGCGAGCGATGAATTAAGTAAATAAACATCTCGACCACATCATCATTGCAAGACTTGCTATTGTCAATCAGTTCGCAAATAAAATTGACCCAAACCTCATGTGGGGTCACAGTTGGAATCTCTATTTTGAGATTTGCACCCTCATAAGCTGCCAGTGGACTGTCGGGCTCCTTCATAGGGGCAAATATTCCCATTCTATTTTCAACGGTACTCTATAAAGAAAGACAACATTTTAAAGTTGTAAGTATATCCCCCCAAAAAATACTGACGAATATTAATGGTCTTAAGTTATAAGATGACGAGACTTGCCTGCCAGGCTCCAAGCATTTCCTGCATAAACTGTAAAACCAAGTCTTTCCTTGCTGAGAGAATCCACTGCCAACAGTCACATGCCGATCGAACGGTCGATTCGTTAAAGTTCTTCACGGGTGCCCAACATATTGCACGAAGCAATTGTCTCGCCTGTGCCCCTTTTACTACATCATGAAAATTTTAAGGAATAAAATATTTAATTTTAAACACGATTCTAATTTTAATGCCGAAAATATTACAATCGTTCGAAACAAGAAGAGCAGTTGAGGTCCAAATATGATTCTCATAGCTCCCTTGTGCCGTTTCCTTGTCCTTCTCGTCATTCTTTAGAACAAGGATCATTCTGGAAGCAATGCTTTCAGCACTTTCAGTCTTTCTGAGGCCAGCCACCTCTCCCGTCGACCGACTTCTCAATGTTAAAGACGCAACAAATCGTGGAACTGCGGACTTGGAGCAATCTGACCGCTTTTCTAGTCTAGCTGCCTAAAATTCAATTTGGAAAGACATGCATGAAATATCTATCGCAAGAACCAATAAGAAAAATGATGATTGTTTTACCGGTAATGAGTCGCAGTTGTAATTAAGCCCTGAATTTTTCAGTAAAGTCTCCGTAGCAAGTGCCAGTCCTGCGTGATGTGTCAAATGGTCTGGAGCATTAGTATTAAGGTATTCCTGCAAATGTGACCGCGTAGCTTCAGGAGCCCACTTCAAGGCTTCTTGCAAGTAGGTCGTACATCTATCCGCAAAATCACGCACAAGCGCCTACAAATAAATACACCCAAGAAAGTTCGAACCTTATAATTATGTCAATTCAATCAAGGTCGCCCAGCAAGGAGCAGTCGATTCGGTAAGTAATTATAGTAAGTGTGGAGTACCTCTCTGCTGTCCATTGTGTCCAATAACTGTAAAGTATCTGATATATTGGGAACTTGAACTGGAGTGCTGTCTGTATTTGGATCTAGCGTCAGACTTGAGTTTAATACTTGAAGAATATCCAACATGGAATGTAGGACAGTTCGACTCCACAGCAGATGTGGAAATCTAAAAAGAAACGTAGATTTGTAAAGGCATGTGATTGAATAAGTGGTCCTTCACGACGAATTGCCGGAACATACCTATCAACCAGTCCGGAAAGAAACTTGTCCGCCACCTTCCTAATTTGACGATGAATATGGTTGAATTTTATTAGTAGAAATTGGGCATGGAGTTCTAACGCTTCCTCGCGATCTGACTGTTGATCCTTTGCAATCATCACATCGAGAAACTTCAGGAATACTTTGTCAGCAACACTAATTCCCGAACAAAATAGTTAATTCACAAAGACGAACAAGTCAAATAAATCAAGAGTAATCTGGTTAAGTAAAAAATGAACTGACCTTGCAAAACATTGCCATAGTCCTTGCTTATCCTTCTCAATGGATGGTTCACAGAGGTATTCAAATATAGGGCGCAAACTTGGCTCCGAAGTGTATTGAACCCGGAGTGTTTCCAACCAGTATACAGACAGGATGTACGCACATTGAGGGAATGGCAGATTCTTGATGAGAGGGACTACTTCAGGTGGATTGTCCAACAATGTCACGATTTTGTTCCGAAATTCTTGAAGTTCCGCCTGTAAACAAGTATAATCTTAAATGTAGCTAAGCTAGGGGTGGTGGTGTCTTTCAAAATGCAAATTGAACAGCCAAATAGATATAGCAAATAACTTACAGCAGAAACATCTTCGGACCTTAGAGCTGATGTAAATTGCAATTCCCTGAATTCTGAGCGAAGTGTTTTACAAATGAGAAGTGGACTTTTCGCAGCAATATCCCGCAATCCAGTGTACCATTCCGACGGCCATAATCCGTTTGTGGATTCTGCAGAAGTGAATCCCATAATCAAACAGTACAGCCAGAAATCTCGAAGCAGCTTGTGCAGGCGAGGCTTTACTTCAGTGATAGGGGCAATCCTTCCCATCAGGATTGCAATGACTGGAATGAGGGTCCCTAGATTCCCAGCAGATGCTGAAGCCTGAATAAGTTCAGAAAAGATTAAGTACTTTGTGTAGAAAATAATTATTGTGTTACCAATAATGAAATATGGTGAAACATTATACCTTAATTGAGCCGTGGAGCTTTTCAGAAGCTCTTTTCCCTTCTAAGCCTAGTTGAACGTAAAGCTCTAGTAATCGAATGAGTAGATCATTCATGAGATTGTCTCCCTCCAAATTCAGTGCAATGTTAGCTAATGCATTCATTACAGCGCCATTGACGTGGCGAAATTTCTTCTCGTCTTGGGAATAAACACTGGAGGAGGCGTCCATCGAGAACATAGTAAACATTTTCATGACTTGCTCATACACGTGAGTCTATAAAATATTAATATTTAATAATTAATAGATTACGAGACATCCAAAATCTTGATTTAACTCAAACTGAGAACTTACTTCACATTTAGCAATTACAATACAAGCCAATTGATCAACTATTAAAATATCCAACGTTGGAGGCATTTTCCCAACTCGTTGTTGCAAAAAGTGAAGTACTGATTCGGTTGTCCTTGGAGTTTCCCGAAGGTCTATGATGTAGATCAAAAATAGTCTAAACCATTCCATCCCCTAGCTATTCACAAGTCATAAAATTTACTTACAAATTGCAACATGTCCGAGAGTCATAATTGTATTCGTCAGCAGGAGCATGGAATCTGACTGGTTTGGATCACTGTCAAAATGGCTGTCCTTCCTGTGAAATAATTCAATTTAGATGTAAGGCCATCATGTTAATCTAGGATAAATCTTACTTGCTATGTTCGGCAGTAAAAACCCGATTAGACACAGATGCTAGAAATGCTTGGACACAATTGGGATCTGTAGTCAGTCCAGCTTTCAGAGATTCGCACAAGTTGTCAATTGCTAAATCACGAAGAGTTTGGAACGCCGTTACGGATTCCTCCTTCTTCCTGTCTTCTGCCTCGATTTGACCACCTGAAATAACAGTAAAATTCTGCTGACATGAAGTCTCGTTTTATCGCGCCGACTACTCCCAATGCTCTTCTACTAAATGGGTTTACATGTCAACAACTTACGTGAACTTTTTGTATTGAGCTGCATTTCATAGAACCTTGACAAAATTGGAGACGGATTCACCAAGAAATCCTTTAAATATAGAATGCTTGACGAAGCGATAGTTGGAAATTTAGTAGCTAGAGCCCCAAGACCCTGAAGAGCAATACAAAATTCTGCAATTTACATAATTTACAGTTAAACATATATATATATATATATTTAGCGCACTTGCAGACAGACGGTGAGAAGTGGCATGTGAGCTAAGGCCATCTTGTTAGCGTGAAAATCATTGATTTTCTCGTTCAACCTGCTGCAAAGGCTGTCCGCACCTATAAACGAATTAATAAATTGTGATTACACATAAGTCACGTAGATACAAATGTAATAACATATCATAAGTAAGTAATGACACAATAAATTCCACCAGGCGTCAGTTCATTTTATATCCAAACAAAGTTACCACCACAAAAGCGTACCACACCACTGGTATACTCAAAAATAATTGCAGTTAGTAGCACTCTCAAATAAATTATTAGGCGAAATCTGAAGATGAGGAAAAATCTAGTTAGATCATGAGCATCCCAATAGTTTTATAAATTGAGTGTGTCCAGGTAGTCTGGAACTTCATTTGGAGGTAAAAAAAATAAACTAGGTATGTATCTAACGAAAATTTTCCCCATTGCATATCAAACCTAAAGTTTTGACAAACAATTCAGTGTACTTTCACAGGTGGTGACGTCTTCAGTAGTTCGAGACAGACTCACGACTCCGGTCAATACGTCGTTTACATAACCGAAACTACTAACTGGACACCAAAATAGAATAGTCAGCTTTAATATTTAAAAAATCGCCTGCTTTGGTTTAAACCGAGCATTGGTATAACGTTTAACCTTAGACTATAACAAGATATTCAATGTATATTTGTATTGGCAAAGGGTAAGGATTTCCAATTAGTGGAAGATAATATATCAAATTTTGGTGGAACTAAAGACACTTATTTCGTGGCGACAATTCCAAAACGATTGTACTTGTACTTTGCAGTATGCACCGGTAGGCCCCCTTTTTTCTATCCATACCTCGCAACCATATTAAAACTTGCTCATTTACCTGTTTCATCCCCGATGGCCCAGACAAGTAGTTCAACACAGTTTGCATTTGCTTGTACTTTGATCTTCAATTTGCTTCCTCTCGATGTCGTTGATGTATTGGTTTCTTTGCTTTCCTCCTGTAAAATGTGTTTGGTAAAAATGTAAAAAATTGTTTGTTTAAAAACTTAACATGGAATATTTTGCAACATCGCAAACCTCCACATTTCTTCGTGAGAACCTCATTAATTCAGTTTGCCCAGAGACGAAGAGACCCTTCACAAATTCTTGCACTTCTTTGGTGAATGGCGCTGGAAGGCTTTGGTGACGGTGAAGGCATTCCTTCAGCAGGGAAACCATTACCAAATTGAGGATTTCATTTACGGACCTAAAAAGTTTTAAATTTGCAATGGTACTTTCTAGAATAACCTAAATCTAGCAAAAGTTACATGTAGCATGACACGCTAAGAAATTAGAACGAATCACCCACTTGTATTGCAATGCCTTCTCGCCTTGCAAAGCTCGAACCCCTGTTATCCAAGAATCAACGGTAGCAAGGACATTTCCGTCCAATAGTCTCTTTGCAATTGACAAAATGCTCTGCAGAAGTATGTAAACACCCAGTTAAAAATGATATTCACTTGCCCGACCTGTGCTAGCTAATTATGTAAACTCACCTGAAGCTGGGCAACTGTGAACTGAACCACAGGGCTTTCTCCTTTTGGAGAATTATACGACGATGCCACTTTTTCAAAATAGGTAGTAGAATATTTTATGCACTCCGGTTGTGTGTTTTGAACAATGTTTGCATATCTAAGGATTAAAATAATCGGTTTGGGTTTTATCTTATTTCTCACGAAATCAAAAATTGAGAGCATACCGAGAGCTGGCAGTTCCAGATTCTTCCCCCATGGGAGAAACAGCTGGAGCAAATGAGCCAGACAACGATCTAGGGATTACGCTGCGAAAGTTGGGGATAGTTTTGACTTTTTGCAACTTTTTTAATTGCTTTTCCTGAAGCGGTGGATTCGGCTTTGGAAAAATCGCGGAGAATAGTGTGCGATTCCCACATTCAACTACGACAAACCGACCGAAGGCTCTTGAAACCCCAAGCAAAACCGGAATTGTTACATCCACCATCAAAGCTAGAATAAAACAAACTATTTAAAACCCATTTGAAAGCACAGAACTTCTTGATTTATAATTATTCACCCTTCTTGTTCTCGTCCATTGCTGACTTCATAGATTCCGTAATCGAATCACATAATTTTTGCAGCACTTCCAACTGACACGTAACAATATTATTTCGCTCTTCATTTTGGGTTTGGACAGCAACGTCACTCAGCAAAGTAGTCAAAATGAATGCCAGCTTCTCCGCGATTGGAATTCCTATTTACACATTGCGCACGCCAAAAATTGAAATTTGGAATCGTGTTGTTAATAAAATTAATGTTGAAGACATACTTTCATTCTTATCCCCCTGTGGTGCCCAATGCGATCTAGGCAAGCATTTAAATAATTGAATCAAGTAAGACAAAATCTTCTCCTTGTGTTGGAGCCCAGATTCTATGAAATAAACTCCCAGTGCTATGATAGCGTCATGTGTCCTTTCATCGAATCGAAATACACCATTGGCGCTTTGCTTCGGACAAAGGTCAAATAGTCGTTCCACCTGGGAATGTATTCAATAAGCATATGTATTTTAGGAACGGTTCGTTATAAATAAAACTTAACATTTCTACAAATTACCTTCGCCCAGGGGGCAGGTGGATTCATGGCGGCAAGACATCGTGCCAAATGTTCCACTGTTTTTCCAAAGAAACTTTTTCGTTCCAACATTTTCTTCAATTATATGTGTCAATGTGCCGTCAGCAAAGAACCAGTCAAATGTAGGTCAATCCAAATTAGTCAGCCATTCATAGGAACAGATGCGAGAATTGAACTAAAGCCGACCTTTCTCCCAATAATCCGGAAAATGGATAAGTCGGGTCAAATCACAAACTTGAAACAACAATAATTAACTACTATCAAAAACTTTCCTCATGATGTCATTTTTAAGGAAATAAGGAATGACACTTCAGCACAATCACAGGACACAGGTTGGAAAGGGTTAAACTGAATTTGGAGCCCAGCTCAAGGCCTATGTCAAAAATAACTGTTTCAATGACAGACGGATCTTGATGTTAAAATGAATTTAGTCGGTGCGGTGCGGTAGTGTAAATTTTATCAGAATGGTGCAGAAGACGGAAGATGCCAAAATTCGTGTCAAAAGCAAATACTTTTAGTTTTATACTTGATCAGATTTTTTTTAATCTCACCACTATACACTTGTGCTGCCAAATAAATACTGGATATTTTATCACTTAGCAATTCATTGTGTTGGGCGCGGTGTGAATGTTATATTACATTATTCTATTATTTCGTTTGTTTTGAATCAAATTGCGTTTCACTACATTCTACATCATTTACCCGAAGCGAAGGTAAAATAAAAATGATGCATTCACGCAATGCAACATCAACATGCAACGCGTTTAGAATGGGCATCCGGAGTGCTACGTACATTAATTACAGGTTAAGATGCATTGTTCACCAGAACATCACTTCCTCTTCGAATAAATGCAAATGGGATTGTGAAATCCTTCAATTTACTAGTTACAGCGCCTAAAAGTATAATTTTTTTATCCGTTGTTGTTGCAGATGCGGCAACATCACACGACGGCTCTGTATTTGTATGTGACATTTGAGTATATTTTAATCACTATATCATTTCATGAAAACTTGCCAGTCTTTTTTGCAAGTATTGACTTCATTCTCCAGCAGGATCCAGAAGAATCTTTAGAATGGGCGTGTAACCTAGTGCGGAAAAAGTGAAGGAGTCAATCAATGGTTTTGTCAAATGACTTGTGTTACATCACAAGTTTCACAAGTGGGAGAATTATGATAATTCAGTCTCCTCTAAATCCTTGCTTCTTAGATTTTGAGCAAGCACTGACTGTGACTGATTGTGAGTACCTATGCACACTTTGCAAGTCAGCAGAGGTTTAACTGTTTAGCCATTTTGATATTACATACATTTGTATTTAAAAGTTATTTTACATATTGTGATTAAATTTTAGTTTAAGAAACAAATATATAATCAACAAAAAGCACAATGGTAGTTATTGTCAGAAAAGCGGAAAGGAAAGATTGTGTTGGTATAATGGAATTGAAAAAAGAATTAGCGATTCATCAAAATTTGGGAGATCTTCCTATGCTCACTCCACACGGTGATAATTTTATTCTCAAAAACCATTTCCGCACACTTTACGAGCAATAATGGAGCTGAATTGTTTGATTTAATTTGCAAACAGAGCTGGAGAGAGATGGCTTTGACACCCAGCCACCCTGTTTCCAATGCCTCGTTGCTGAAGATGAATCTGATCAGAGAATTTTGGGATACGGGCTTTATTTTGTTGCTTATCCTATTTGGGAAGGCGCTGCAATATACTTGGAGGATTTGTGTACATCTGCCGCGCATAGGGGGAAAGGAATTGGGTCTCTGATTTTGAAAGAATTAGTCAAAGTAAAGAATCCAGTTATTTTTGCAGAGAAAACGCACTTCCCTTTTGCGAGTCAAATAAAAACTTGAAATTGGACAGCTTGAATTACCACGACGAAGTATTACAATAGGAGGGTCCATTGCAAGCTATGCGTACATAACTTGTGCTTGCTAGCCAATAATTTTCCTTTGTCGGAGAAGGAAATAACTCGATCTCGCAGAATTTGCTGTATACAATTTAACAAATAACTTTGAATAATTTAATATGAAACAAATAGAGACTCCCCTGCTTTTCGACGAATAACTTTCGGCTTTGGCTGAAGCCTAGCTTTGGTTTGAACTTTATTGATGTGGTTATGTTAATGTTAATTCAATTTAACTCGCGCAATTTGTTCCAGGTCGCAATCGAAGGCAACTATGCTAGGATTACATTAGATTGCAAGAATTCTAATCATTCAGCGATAAAGTTTTACACAAAACATCTTGGAGAAGACTTTACACAAAAAGAAGGCTGGCATTTGTGGAAGCTGGATAATGCTGCGCTGCAGAAGTTGGCCCAATTTTAAATTAATTTTGATTGAAACATTGAACTAATTGTTGAGTAAACTTTCGCACAAGAGCTTCGCTGTTAATTTGGCCCTACTGCAATAATTCCTTGAAATCATTGTCATTGGCGCACAAGGAATGTTAACTCTACAAGAATACTGACAGAACGTTGGGATAAGAGGAAGTTTTTTATTGCTATTTACGACTTTTTATTTCAAACTTCTGCGAAGCTTTTTAATCTCATTTTTGAAACTGGCATTTTCGCGACTATTGAACGAGTATATAATGTACAAAATGTTATAAAATATAAGTTCTACAAACTTAAGTCGCAGAACGCATAATGAGTGGGATGGAAGTGCAACTGTGCAGTGCATATAAACCACAATTCGTCACAATAGGTTTTTTCTAATATAATTCATTATCAAATTTCGGCTCTCGCGATCCTTACATCAAATGCCCAACCGATGTTGTTCTCGCTGTCCTCCTTAAAGCATATCATCTTCTTCCGTATCCACCTAATAAATATAAAATTCCAATTAGGTACAATTACTGAAAGTGCAAATTATTTCAAAAATGTTGTTACCTCCACCACCACCACTTCCGCCACCGTACCCGCCACCACCGCCGCCGCCTCCATAACCGCCACCGCCTGTCATTAACACATTTGAAGACCATATTGTACAATATCTCTTGATTAATTTATTCGCATTACCTCCGCCTCCTTTGCCACCCCCACCTCCGTATCCGCCCCCACCTCCACCGCCTTTACCACCTGTACAAAATGCTGAGGTAGTATTTCGAATCAAACATTTATTGCTGATTTCTAAAAACTTACCTCCACGACCTCCGCCACCGCCTTTCTTAAATAGTCCTTTCAGAATCCCTTTAATTCCGCCCCCACCACCACCACCGCCTTTCCCTTTACCACCTCCGCCGCCACCTAACATAACGTTAAAATCTAGAGCTCCGTATTTAAGATCACATCAATTTTTATTGTTATGCCTTTACCTCCGCACCCACCGCCCCCGCCGCCGTAACCTCCACCTCCGCCACCACCTCCTCCGCCTCCCAAAAATCCAGCTTCACTGAGGCAGACAACTGTTAAACTTACTAAGAGGAATAATGTCTAGAAAAGGAATAAAATTAACATGAATTACAAATTTATCAATCAATTATTACTCAAATTTGTTTGTACTGCACATGTTTTATTTGTTTCTAGCTGTTCTCGAGACTAACTTTCACTTTCGCCAACAAGGCAAGCTATTGTACAATCCTATCCTAATTTCAATCAACCCTGGAACTAGGTTTTGTTAGGGGGACTAAGAACTTGTTTCAGCTTTTGTGTGACCCTTTGAAATTAAAATTATCAGCAAGTCTTATATTTCATAAGTTTTTTCGGTTTTGCCATTTTTGTGTTAATTTTAACGAATTGAAGTCAATAAAACAAACACAAAGAAAATAAGTTTACCACTTTGCTCATTTTGGCACTGGTTCTTTGAGCAGACCCGTATGAACCTTGAGTATGAGATGACCCACTTGACCGGGTCCACACAGTCACAACAGTCTAGAGATGAGAGATTCGAAAACAAAGTGAGGATGGTGGCATGGCTCATGGATTCTATTTATAGGAGTTAAGACGGCGTCCCTTCGCCATTATTTTGCACAACAAATCGCCCAGCTATGAAGATGGGGTTGGGTGGATTCGCTGGTTGGCTTTGGCGTGTATTCAACCCACAATAACAGTCAACATGTCTGGTGTGCATGATATAAAGTGGATGTCAACCATAATACATGATTTACAATATTGCCTTGTAGAAATTGAGTAGATCCGGCAAACAAGAGTTAAAATGCGATTCAAATATTTATAATTAGTCACCCATATTTTCACGGCTCAGAAGCATCTTAATAAAATTTTTGCGCGTGTCGGTCCTTCAACCTTGTCGAAATTATGCGAAAAAGGTGGGGAGATGTCAAATATCATCCAAGGATCTTTTCCCCTTGTGGTTATGCACAATTTGCAATTTGTTTGCTATCATTCTACCCTCTTTATTTTGGCATTAATGATCAAGAAACAGGTAGAAGCGTGGCGCAAGGGTGAAAAGCCTTAGCGGACGCTTTAGGCGTGTAAACAAATTGCAAAATGTACTGAACCTGTATGAAAGGCTCCTTTGAATGAAACTGCAAATTATAATGGCCGTGTAATTTGTATTTACACCTTCAGTTAAGTGTAACGATTTTTGAGACGCGGCACGAGTAACCAATGTACACAGGTATTCTATCCTTCATATTTAATTTCTTTGCAAATAAATAGTTTGCAGTGAATAATTTGCAAGTAGAGAGGGAATTCCCGCAAACATGGCCAAACAGGAGCCATGTACAACATATTTTTTGCGATATAAGTTTGCGGTGGCTAAAAGTGAATCATCAATTTATTGCTTTGATCCATCGGGCATTGACTTAGGTCACAAAAAATATAATATTTAATTTATTTCTGTTTTGAATAGTCAAATTGTGAATTTTGTTTGTACATTTCAGCACGTGATCAGTTTAAACAAGATGCGACATGTTACAAATGGATTGAAATTACTCTTCACTGTTTAGTATCTCGCCTCGCCCACCGCTTTCTAATATTTATCTCCATCTTATTCAACTCTGAATCGTTCCTTCTTGTAGTAAATTTGTTTCGCTCTTGTTTTCAAATTCAGTTTCAGTTTCATTTGCGTAGTAATAAAAGTGCGTAGAATGCATTAATGGTAGTAGAAACGAACATAATACGGAGGCGAAATTATATGGCAGTGGCAGTTTGTTATCCTATCCAATTGTCGTCGACTCTGAATAGCCCTTACTTACTAGAGCATGAATTATTATTAACCATTGTCAAAAATCCTCTATTCCGTGTCATCAAAGCTTCCACTATTAAATCATCTTGCGATGCTAATGGCCGAATGAAAAGTGCATTTGGGCTTGTCGTTTTAAAGATTCGCAAATTCGCACATGTTTGTGCGTCCCACTATTAAATTTGTTCTCGTCTTCCTCATTTTCATCATCACGGGATTCGTAAAAACCCCGTTCCTTTGTGACTCACGAAGAGAAGATTCATTCATCACTTGCACCCATTCGACAGTGAATGAACGGAATCACAAGCACTGCAATCAAATGCAAGCAAGTTGCCGACACGAGTTCCCAAAATTAAAGCTGTCGTCGTAAGTGCAAGTGCGTAAAGTCGATTTCGTGCCTTCCACTGCACTCGTACCAAGTAATAATAAAACAGGATGGGGAGTATTTTTCAGTTGAATTTCTAATTCAAGAGAAGACGCGTCCCAACATGTTGTGTAATAGTACTAATGCATGTGCGGAGCATTTCGTCGCCAATCTGTCTTCACGTCCGCGCTCGTGTAATTACGCCTCTTGTTAATCTAATGAATTGTTGTGAGAGTCGCTAACTCTTTATGTCCTTAATCCTTCCACCTTACAATAAAATATATAATTTTTGCTTCATATCCATATTCCAAATCAAAACATGTGTAATTAATTAATAATTATTGCTCGCTCCGCTCGCACGTACAAATCGCGTGTAATATAATGTGTTGTATCCCGTGCAACCCGTAAACGATTGAGATTATACCATTGGACAAAAATTGTTTCACTTCTCTTACTTACGTCGAAAACATACAAATTTATTGCTAAAAGCAGCGACGAATAACTCTCATAATAAGTCATTAAACGTTAATCAAATAGTTATGTAGCTGTAGCTGAAAAACTGACTTCTTCCTATAAAAGGCAATCCCCACTCAATTTACTCCGGAAGAAACGTAAGTTTTTTATATTTCAATCGCGTTGATTTTAATTCATCTAATACTGTAGCTAGGGATTAAAATACTTTTTTCACTAAGCATGGAAATGTGTGTTAATTATTCCACCTTCACCGTGCCGGAATTGTTGGAGGTAAATACGGAAAACGTACTACGCAAACTATTTATATTCAGAAACGGATGCTTATTTGCATGAATTGCTCAATTTCAACCAAAAGAAAAGGACACAACCTTTAAGAATCTCAATGCATTCATTGAGGATACGCGATTTTGATAAACGAAGGAAGGCCTAACTACTTATGATGCGGACAAGGTTAAGAAGGATTCATAATCAAACACAAATTGACAATTCGCTTGTTGACACTCCAGTACTTCATGCCAAGCCATTCAATTAGCGTTTCAACGATTCAATAGGCATAATTAATACCAAAATGACGGAAGGATATGCTAATGATTAGTTTGGTATCTAACATAATTTATTTTCCCAATTCTTCCAATAAACTCAAAACTTCGGACAGTAAGCAAAGTAATGAACAGAATTAGAATCTCCAAACCGAATTTCTGTAAAAGGCTGTTTTATGAATACGGTCGTGGTGTTGCGTAAGCAAACCACATTATTTTCCAATCCTTGCACCTAATATTACATAATTGACAAAATGCAAAGGTGCAAAAGTTTAAAAGTGAAATTGTTCAATTCAACCTCGTGTAATTCGCACTTCAACCTATTCTCAGCCTTAATTATTGCACACGTGCCAGGATTACATTGTGCATTGTTATTTAGCACGGGTTTATTATGTAATTCAGTGCGTACTTACGTATCACTCGACGCGTGCTGGTAAGCAAAAGATTCTATTTGCAGCACGCGCATCTTTGTTTTCTTTGATTGTCAAATCGCTTTGAGTACAAGCGCAATAATGAAATTAGTAGCACGAATCGCGAGATGCACAGCAGCTATTCCTTATTGTTGTACTTAATCCGTCGCAACAATGGGCACTCTTGCGTTACACACATTATTAATTCATTAATTAATTCCACACTGCCTTTTAATTAATATGGACAAAATATTGTCTCATGTCAAAATTACTACAATAATACCCTACGTACGTGTCCCGTGTCCCGTGTCTGCGG
>JAAXYW010001526.1:0-20962 GCA_036851895.1 Orthonychiurus folsomi | reverse complement strand
GCTTTTTCTAGGCATGTGCAAAGTTTGAAATTTGTATGTCTCGAAACGCGCCGATGAAAATGATTTTGAGGGTGTCCGGATATTTGTTTTGCATACTGTATGTTGAATTATTTAATTGAATGTGGGTTAGAAGAAAACCAAATTTTATTTTCCTAGTCTTTCCTAGTTTTAGCTACCGCATAATCATCACACTAAATATTCTCAAGCTTATTGTGGTTTCTGGCTTAGGCGAGGTTGCAAGTTCTGCAAGGATTTCATATTCTGCAACAATGAAAGTTCAATCGGTATTTTGTTATCTATCAGTTTATACACGTCTCCAATTTGAAAAATGAAAGGAGTGAACGGGAGATGATCACATACTGGTTGATTAAAACAACAATAAATTGAATATGGATCCAATACCCCCAAAGCTTATAATCACTGCGTGCTACAAATTACTCAAACTTGATTTATTTTTAATAATATCTACTTCAGTTCAGGTGATTTCCGAATTAGTTGACATTTCTGGAAAGTAATTTCTTCAAACGGATGAGACATGTGTGAATGCTCCTCTCGTTCCCAAAACGTACATTTTAATATATTTAGGACAGCAAATTTGAATACATTTTCATCTAACAATACACAACTGTGGTTGAACACTAATGAAGTGAAAACTCTCCGTCTTTGTAGTTCTTTGCAAGCCAAAGCACGGCGACTGGACAACAGAATGCCTTCAGAAATCGCTTCCTAGTGCAAAGCATTTGTTAGTGATGGATAAAGAACTTTTATGGCTTTTGTATACCGTGCTACTAAATTATAACATCAAAACAGAACAATTGACGCAAAGGGTTTACTTATCAATATGTGTCTGCACGTAAACGTAAGTGTCACTTCACTTATTCGCATTCAAAAAACTATCCTCTTCTAACTACAATAATACATATATAGATCCATGATGGCTATGTACACAAGTTGCGTAAACGCCAGTAATTTTAAGAATGAATCACTAATTGGAGTTATAAAATAATAACTGGCGTGGTTCTCCGATTCTGCATTTCCACCAATGGCAATCACTTAAACTCCGACGAAGAGGATAGAAATACATATTCTAGCATCGAATAAAATTTACCATATAACTAGTGTAGAACACTCCGTAGAAGTAAACTATATGATACGGGCTGTCGAATGAATGATAGCATTTATGGAGAAAGGTTTTGAGAGGTGTATATTGGTGCAGAAGAAAACATGTGTGGAATAGTGGACTAAACAAGAGACACGGGTATGCGAATCTTTCATGTTCATGGCGTAGAATTTTTGGCCAATTGAGTGGAATCCACGTCTCGCTTCTTTCCTAGACCAAATGAGAATTGGCGTCCAGAATTAGCCCTTTTTTCCGACACCTGGTCATCTTCATCTTCTGAGTCGCCACTTCCCAACCTAACAAAACCACAATAACCCTAGTAATTTTTACTTACTTATAAAGCGTGTACACAGAATTATGACTGGGAAACCTGTATGCCCCGGGTGCCATTTTCCAAGCTTGACCAACATCACTTGCACCACCTGCAAACATAGTATATAATTAATATCTATGTATTTCAAGACTGTCTACTGTACTTTTGTGCCTTACTTCTCTTGCGCCCAAGACCGAAACTGTAGATTTTGGATCGTCGCTCTTGCCTAAGTTTAAATAATACAATTTAAATTTGTCACACAATTAATAATAGTTGTATGCAATCTAGAAATAACGGTCAAATTAAGTGGAGATGAAATTGTGTATTAGATAGCCAATCGCTCTCTTCTTGAAAAGCAAATTATCAAAACAGCAAGCTAACCTGAGGCGTGGAGGAATAATAAATTTCAACCTGTAGGATGGGTTCATAGCAGAAGCTGATGGATTTTTCCAAGCTTGTTCCAATTCATCTGCGCCATCTAAAATCATTCAATTTGGTTTTATAGATGTCAACTCTTATAACACGCTGTGCTATATTACATCTCACACTATATTGTTTTATCATTTTAACTAAAAGGTACATTGCAATTCCAGCTTGCAAGAAGTAAAAGTAAATCTAAAACTTACTTCGTTTACGCCCAAGACCAAATCCATAGACTCTGTTGCCTGAAAATAAAATATTCAATAAAGTGCGTGAATTCCACAACTCGGTATGTATTGATTTCGTAAAATTAAAATTGTCAAGCTTTAGCGAATTGATGCAAGATATTAAGATCTTGCGTAAGATTCAGTGAAGATCAAATTACTTCGTTTGCGTCCCAGCCCAAAGCTAAACATATTAGGCTGAGCTCGTTTATCCATGGCGTTATAATTGTAGGCGTCTGGAGAATATGACAAATCTTCGTAGGAGGATGGCTCTTCCATTGATCCCGCGTATGTTTCGCCTAATGGTTGTAAGCAATTTTTTGTATAGAGCTACATAACATGAAATAAATAATTTATTAAACGCACGTTTTCCAAGACCAAAATCATAAGATGGCAATCTCTTGTAGGTTCCATAAGCGCTCATTGGTCTCTTTGCATCATAGTCCTCTCGTGGAGAATCGGGATGTGGCCAAGCGTAAGATGACCCCACGAATAAAATGACCAGCATTTGCGACATAAACAATGACCCTATTCGTTGCATTCTGTGAAAGGAAAATAATTACTATAGAAAACGTAATTGCATCTTGTTCGGTGTTTCTTTGACCCTTATCAAAATTTGCACAGCTCAAAGTGTTCCATATATGTTTTCATGTTGATGCGCTGTGCATGCAATAGCTGCAAGCAATTACTTGGCTACTACTTGGATGCGGACTAAATGAAATTGAAATGTGATATCGTGAGAGGAGGATCAGTGCATTTACACATTGACTTAGATTAGCTCTGAAGAGCCTTTGTCGTATTATGAACTGAATCGTGCAAAAACTACTAATCTAAAGCATCCATTCCACAATTATATCCTATTATCGATCACCCAATTACTATCATCGCAAAGAAAAAAGGAAACTGTAAATATTATTTTTACCAATAAGGTAAAGAGAACGACGGGACCGGACACTTTGATGTGAAGTGAAGGACTGAATGGTCTCATTAATGTTATGAATGTCACTCAAATTGAAAGTTGCTAGTTGCTGGCCCCAAATTTACCAAAAAGGAAACCAGCGCAGCAAAACCATTAATTACACGATTACTATGAACACGTTGCAATTTGGTAACTCAAATTCCATTTCATAAAAGCCCCAAAGCAGAATAACAGGTGAAGGTGTGGAGCCACCCACATTTGACAAGTATTGAGTTGCAGGAATTTCGAAATGTTCCTAATTATAAAACTAGCTCTCCTAGATTTGTCAAAGCCAAGCAGCGGGTGCATTAGCAACGACTCTATTTGAGGCACAGGTTTGAGAAGTGTTTCATCGGCCTGCTGCTGTTAACTAATAAACGTTTTAACAATGTGTGGGCGGCTCACAAAGGTTCTAGGAATGGACCTCAAGCCGCCTACAAACAAGCTGCCGGAAGGAAAATAAAGTGAGCACTAAGCTGCTGGTTGAATAGATTTCTGGTTGGATGAAAAGCTTTCAATGAAAAGCAAGTTACGTGCCGTTTTCCCTCTCTTTAACTGTTCCGGACAACCCCATCTATTCACTCTGTTTCTTTGAGCAAATAATAATTTCTCAGGATTGTGTTTCATTATTTATATTATAAATTCTCTTATTGTTTTTTATATTGCTCCAAATCTAATGAGACAAAGAGATCCCACAAGTACAAATGACTAACTACTAACCGACTCTGGAAGAAATTTGTGTTCCGGGTAAAATTTCATTTTGGCCTTTTGTTATGTAAATGTTTAAAGAAAGCAGAAACTTGATAAGGGTTCCCTGCATACCATATAATTCTGCATCTTGGAAAGTAATTTTGAAATAATCCACAGGCTATCAATCACTATTAGAATTAAGTAGCGCCAATTTTTGTTAGCCTTTTCTATCGTTATGTAGATTTTGATTCCAAATCCGGAATAGCACATGCAACATTAAATTAATACTTTGGCAAACCAACGACGAAATAATGTAGAACTAAAATTTTAAACAAAAATGTTTTCCCCATTTTGTCTATAATATTATATAGTACTTTCTAATATCGAATTGGAATGATATAAGAAAGAGCAGATGTGTAAAGATGCCAGTTGTAGGAAAGGTCGCAAAAGGAGTGGGAGAGAAGCACATATGAATTAGATTGCCTTTCGCAATGCCGAGCAATCTGGAAGAGATAACTTTTTATCCAGACTTCAAAAAGAAATTTGGAAAGAGATGATTGAGCATGGAATATTTCAGATCAAGTTGAAAGGAGTCGTGGATCCCCGGGGTGTGTATGTATTAAAAATTCTGGTCACAATCAAGTCATTATGTTCCTCCTTGGTCTGTGGCATTCCACGCGTCCCTCTGAAATTTAGTCGTATATGGAAACAGCTGTTGAAGTCCATAAAGCCGACCAGCTTGTTGACACAAACCAGTGCCACTGAATGTTTCAGTCTGATTTTGTGTTAAAATTTGTTGCCGTTGACATACCTCAAACGACAGAAGAAGTGTTCTGTTAGCTGCAACATTAGCGCTGCGGGATTTTGCAGATTCCTTCTTTCCATTAGATTTGGGAAGAATCCAAAGTTTTTTTTATTAGTTCTCGGATTTTTTTTAGAACGAATCCATTTGCGTGTCACAAAACGGAAGATGATCACATAATCTTGAATTTCTTTCGTATGTCCTGTTGGCGTCCAAGGCCAAAAACTTGTCACGGACTTTCCTGTCCTGTCTAAAAACTTGCAAATCCTTATCAAAGGCTCGCAGATGGCCAGAAGGGAAAAATCATCCAGACATGAAGAGTCTGAACGCAAAGACAGATTTCTTGCTTCAATTCATTCAAAATAGGAAACTTTGGATTCCCTCATATTGCGTGCAAACCTTGGAAATCATTAAACTTCAACAAAGAGATATACGAAATCCAAGATGAGAGGAACGATATATTCTGAACCTATGATTTACGTGAAAATATATATTAATTTATCTTGTGATGCACAACCATGTCATATTGATAAAAATGTTATCCGAACCTAAAGTCCAGAATCATTTTCTCGTAGGAGTTGCATTCCACACCCTGTATCCAGCTTATAAGTTGCTTGATTTTAAATTACTCAGAACTATCTTTCAAGATCTTTTCACCACAAAGGCTAATGGGGTAGAACATGAATAATGCATAAGATAGACCTACGGCAATATAAGCTAAATCAGGAGCTAGTGAAAGATGACGATGACGTGCGCGCTCAACCACAAAGCGTCGGCATGCTGAAGTGTGTTATTTCTACCAGATTAAACGTTGAATTCAGTTTTTGTGTTCTAAAAAAATTACCAAAGTTAACCGGAATACCATCCTATAAAATCGCTTCTCTATTCAAAGGAAACACCAAAATTAATTGGATATTCGTGCGGTTTGCTCTGTATTTTTGTTCTCTGCTTTGGTAACTTGTTTCATTAAGTTTGTGAAGCAACTTATAGTCAAGTCCGAATACTTTCTTCTTGATTCCTATATGGCAGGAATTCAATGGAGTTTAAGTTTCTTGAGATAAATCCTGCAATGGAAAACGAAGGTTTGTCGATGAGCAGAAAGTTCCGGGCTCATTCTTAAGAGTTATCGCAGTTGGAATAGATGTTCTCTTTTTGATTTTAGGGCGGAAATACTCATTCTTGTACATTTGTTTTCACTATCCTTGGTCTCTCCTTTCCTAATTTTAAGATCCCCTCCGCCCACTCATTTTAAGTTCGGCTTTTCTTCGGTCATTCCTGAAACTCCTCTGGTTTGCTGTGCGTATGTGCTAAGGGCTCCTATGACTCATCTTGTGATCTCGGATGTCGTAAACTTTTCTCTTTTCACAATTCCATTCTGGGGGAAAATAGGGCAAGCAGACAACAGCGGACTTAACTCACAGCGCATTCCAGTAAAATTCTTTTGTGCTGTTCTTCCCTTGTCTGCATTTCCGTACTACACTTTATATATGTAGAATGGCTTAACTACATTAGGGTTCCCTTTAAGTACATAAAAAGAAGCACTTAGCCAAGCTAGTTGTATTGTCCTTTGCATTTTGGAAGCCATATGGTGTAAAGAGAGCGTGGGAGGGATGACGGTGAACCCAGGAATTTCCCTATGCATTATGAATTGGAGGAAGGCCGGAACTGTTGTATTTTAATATTTCAAAACAACCTGAACATCAAGCATGGACGGATAGATAGTGAAATGTCAAATCCAAAGCAATAAAATGCAACTAAAGTGTCTCCGCTTTCTCTGTACAACGAGTCCTCGGTTTTCTTGAAGGGCGGTTTATATTTCAAATCGAGAGCTCTAGAATTAAGCTCCTCGACGCGGCAATCAAATAAATGCAGCATTTAATGAGGTTCGCATGACCTTCCAGAATGGAGATCCGTGTATTTAATGCTTGGCGGAGTGTAACGACGATGGTACTCGGGACACGGAGATCCCTCATCATGTCCACATGTGCAGTATTTATTTGAATTTTGACGTTCCACATAAAAGTTTATGACACTGGGGTTTTACCGCCCAGATTGACGCCATCCCCCATTTCGCCATCCTCTACTGGATCGGAAAGGAGCCTTTCCGCCAAGGACACGGTCCTCTCAATTTTTTTTCAAAAACAATAAAATGGACCACGTAAATCCGGTTGTTTATGAGTAGAGCATCCCCTATATTTAATATGTGCTTTTAGGATAGGAATGGAGCTTAAATCACTATAATCTGACGCAAGACGCTCACTCTCCCTCATTAGAATTGTCCTTGTGGAGGAGGGAGGCCATTTTGAGAATGGCTTTTAATGTGAAAATGCCACATTTAAGTCTTCCAGCTTTCACCTTTCTTTCACTTTCCCTCAATTTCACAAGCACGCACCATTTTAGCTTTCGGTTTCGTTTATACTTTAGCACCGAAGTACTAGGACATCATCCAACGTCATAGAGAGTACATTTGGGATGTAACGTTTAGGAATCAACATTTTGGAATAAAATTTAAAGCAGGACTCTTAATTTCGAAGTATTCGTAAGCCACAACCTAAGTCTAAAGATGACAGGGAAATGTTTCAGTGGTTAGTGGGCTTCATAGCATCAAATGAGATAAATTCCCTACTATTCCTTCCTTCATACCCACGCAATTTGTAAACCAACGCAAAAGTCCCTTCAATATTATAAATGGTACTGTAATTCCATATTACGTCGTGCGTAGAAGGGGTGGGGGCAGATGGGGATCTTCACACTTTCCTCAACCACTGCACCCCATTCCACTCCCGCATGAGGCACTTGTGTTGGGGCTGAGCACTAACACAAATTTTCTCTTTGTCTTTCAGGAAAGAATTGGGAGGAGGAGAGTGTGGAAGTATTCCCATGCGAGTCCATGGGAAATCTCACAGTAAAGCCAGCATTCCTTTCCATCCCTATTAACTATCTAAAGAACTTTGTGGAAATGCTTAAAAAAATGAAAACAAAAAAAAACTCCTTATGTTTGGCATTATTAATCCTAGGCTGACTACAATCCCTCCTCCCAGAGAGCATAATTTTGGAAGCAATTTTATTATTTCATGTTTCCGAGCTGAATCTGTGATTCCCACAAACTCGTGGTTTATGTGAAATCCGCTTAAGGCTCATACCGTATTCCTTTTGAGTTTGATCATCTAAATGGGTCCTAGGGGTATTTTCCAATTTCAACACACGCAAACAAATATCGGACGAGGGGACTTATATTTCCGTCCTATTCCAAAATCCTTCCATAAGTTCCACATGTATTTTCACATTTAAAGCCTCCCTACTGTTTCTTCGCTCCGGAATTTACTTCTCCAAACTGCTTCAGCACATAATCCAACTTGTGGATTGAAACGTCACTCTGTCCCTATTGTACTATTTTATGAGGACGTTGTGGTTTTATTTTACTGTTTTCAACAAATACACAAAAAAAATTGAATTACAAGTCCTATTTGTTCACCGCCCCCCAACCCCTTGAGCCTGCATTTAATATTTGTTTATGTTTATGAATACAAATTTACTGCATTCCCGGTGTCAGCTGTTACTCAATTATTCTAATTACGTGCTGAGATTAGGACTCAAGGAATGAAAGTAGAGTCGTTCACTTTTAATTTCATTAACATTCTTGATGCCCGAAATAAACCGGTCATTACTGCTGTGTAATATATGCAGCTGTTATACAGTAATACTGAGAATCGAGGTTGCAACAGATTAAGGTTTGGAGGATACATTCCGAATTTCTGTGGATTGTTCTAATATTATTAAGTATTAACAATTGGATTTTGTTGGATTGTAAAATCATACCACTTTGAATTGGTTGGACATGTTTCCAGTAGACAATGATATCATTCAAATCCCAAACGAGTATTATATTTATGGATGTGGATTACTATGTCTGTTTTCCGGACAGGTGGCAATCTGACTCAGTGTTGAGGGAGGGGAAGGACTCGAATCTTTATTGCGAACGCGATTTCATGCTTCAGGGTTTGAATTGGTTGACTCAGTTTGATGGCCTCGTCACTTTTATTAGTATCATTTCACTTTATTTTCATTTGAATATGCACTCATTAATGCTAAGCGGTGGTTATTCGACTTGTCTGTCTGCCCCGAGTCACATTTAGAACCCAACACCTTCCAGCCAGAAAAGTAATCATTTTCCTTTCACTCACCACAGTAAAGATTCCGCCTTCATCCACCGCGCTAGGAAACCCTTGTTTTAATTAATTTTCTAACAAACTCATCGCGAAATGAGCTGAACATCAATGACTAAACTGACGGCTCACTTGTTTTGTTTTTCTGTCCATCAAATCCTATAGAATTTAAACAGAACGCGTTTTCCCTTTCGTGCTGACCACTACAAAGTCCTCCCCCGCAGCTCGGAATAATGCCCATCAAATTAGTTGAGCCATTTTGCACGAAAAACCGTAAATTCCTATTATCCCCTTGCGCACTGTTCATACTCCAGCTTATTTAGAAGTCGCAGCACTTTAACCTCTGGCACTAATAGAATTTGACTTTTAGAAACGACTTGGGAAAATATTAATACATATGAATATATGCACAAGCTACTGCCTTGTATAGAACTACAGACGACATGTGAAAGGTAAGAGATGTATTGACATGTTTGAAGTACTTTGTTAAGCTATTCAAAAATTCATCGAATTTGGGTTAGTTTTGAATTGTTGGCAGGTGCAACTTGTTCAATTTTTTTTCCTTTTTCCGCTCAACACAGAAAAGTATTTCAAATGTTTTGGACAGCAGTGGTGAAAGGAAATAATTGAAGTACTTTTTTCATGCTTACATCGTGTACAAGATGCAAGGAGGCGTTTCTTTAGTCTTGGAAGTTCTTCGAGATGTAAGCGAGGTGTAAGGAATTCTATTAACCAGGCATTTCTTTCCTATTCAGAAGTAGCGAGATATATTCCCACGCATTAGATGAGAAAGGACAAATTTCCCCATAATACAAGGAGATAAAGGATTTGCGGAGGAGGGACGTGAAGATAAGAAACAAAGGGTTTCAGTGTCACATTCCGGGATCGGATTCCAAACGGCAGATCTAGGAAAGTAACACTGCATTTACTTTTTGCGTGGACCGAGGGGTTAATCTTGTGTCGAAGAGGAAAACTCTTGACAGACCAAATTCTACTCGAAGAAGCCGTCGAGTAAAGCCTTTCAGTGTCTTCAGAGTTTTAGCTCTCTGCAACCTCAAATTGGTTTTCCCTTCCGGTTGGAAGAAATCCTGGCATGATAATAGTATTTATTACACTCTGAGTCCGTACACCAGCAAACAATTCCTGTTCGCATGGAAAGGAAGTATTATACATAACCTGGGAGCCATCGTCGTTTCCTTTAGAATTAGATGCATTCGAACCACTATACTATACTACCACCGGACATGGGCCATACTTAAAAGCTAATGTGACGACTCATATATCAAAGATTCAACTCCGGGCTCCGGGTCAAAACCAGTTCAAAGTCCTTTGTTCCCTTCCACAGTTGAGGCTGATACGGTTTGACTTTTACTTACGTTAGAGTACAACGTGGGGAGTAGAAGGCAGAGGAAAATAAAAGGATTTTCTGCTAGGAAATTCAGCGGAAGAAAATGCAATAGCGAAAGCTGAAGAGTCTACAAGAACCTTGGTCCAGTTTAGTTTTAAGGCACATTTGACTAGTAGACGAGTCGTATCTGAAAGCTGAAAATAAATTAAGGACTACAAAGGTCATCCTCAACTTATCTACTCATTGGCAGAAGTACGGGTGGCAAATTCGCCGTATTTTGCTTGGGAATAAATAAGAACAATTAATAATTGGAAGTTGGGATACGGGTATGAGACAATGAGAACTCATTATGTTGGTTAAATAACCGACTGGGAAGGATTTCCACAAGGCACTTCCCAACTTGTCATCTCAAGGAAAATTGAAAAAGGAGGACAAACGGGGGTTGATGGTATTGTGGAGAGACAAAACAAGTCATGAGAGACAATAAAGAAGCGATCAATCTTATGATAGTAAGACTGGAATGTGTGTGCTCTGTGTGTGGTGGGTGAGAGAAGTAAAGTAATTAACTTAACGAAAGCCTCGTACACTATTACACAATCATCACCAGCGGTTCGCACTTCATAAGGGTTGCTGTCTTTAATCACTCTTCTAATGTAATCTGAGAACCTCATCCACCGTCTTGTCTCAAATACAATTCTATTTACTGTTACTAACCTTGTGGGAGTAGTGGAAGTTATTTTAATTTTCTTACAATTTCTATTTTGACTTAAACTTGACAAATTATACAAGTTCAAATGTCAAAAAGTATTTAGGAATCCGTGGACTTCGTCGTCTGGAAGCTTAAGCTCCCCATTGCGTGCAATTTTAACGGCTTCTCGTTGTAATCGGATGATCGGATTTTGTCGTCTGGTTTGGTTGAAATAGTCTATTATTTTCTATCCTAATGCTTAGTTGAGGATTTCCAACTCCATGCGTACATACAGCTGAACTGAATTACGAAAAGCATGGGTTCTTTGGTTTTCCACATTTAAATAAAGAGCAAATAGTAAAAAATGTCAGTTTCAAAGTTTTTGCATTTCACGTTGATATCGTGTTCGAACTTTTTTTTATTGTTGGATGTGCAATTTATATATTGAGCACTACTCAACTCTTCATTTGACTTTATTAGCCGAGACTTTGGTTTTGTGAAAATGCTTGAAGAGCAAAATTGTGCTTAAAAGTCCAGTCAGTATTGCAAACTTGATCACTACCAAATAAGATGGAGCCAAGTTAAGTTTTCCCACCAAAGTTTTTGGCAGGTCCTTGCTTTCAGTAAACGACCATATATTTCATCAAGACACTAATGGCGAAAAAATTTTATGCAATAAGTGGAGCAGATTTGTCAGGAGCTAGAAAATTACATTGAGCAATGGGGACGTTATTTAGGATGTCATTATAAATTTTGGGTTGTCTAATTCACTTTATCTTCCCAAAAAGTAAGGTTTATCAGAGAAGAAGATAATACTATTTCAGAATACTTTTAATAAAGTCCAAGATGATATTATTGATTTCTATTAAAACACAAATTTAAAGGAAATCTTAAACTTTCCAAGTAAACGGTTTTACATAGAAACTTGCCTGTCTGAATTGCCGTTGTGATTTTAGTTCATGTTAAATTCCTCTGCTTTCAAAATCATTCCGAGTAATATCGTGGGAGATTTTATGTATGTGGATCTATTTCCAAAGTGATATGTGATAAAAGTAGTTCTTATTTGTGTAGAACCTCAATTCGGGATTTTCAGAATATGTTATTGTTTAACAAGAAGCAGTTGAACTTCATTGCAATATTAAAGTTAGTACTTCTACCCCGTCAACCAGTTTACCTCCGTAGCATGAAGCCCGCGAATTCCTCTTCTCGTAGAGACAACATTTTAAACAGTTTTTGCAATGAAAGTACTTCACCACATTTAGAGAATGGTTTTGAAAGCAAAGAAAGTGCTCGGATATGGCAGCTTCGTTTAGTAGAAGAAAAACGTTCGTGTGTTCGTTAATGGTCAAACTCAAAGGCACATTACTGTTCCATTACCTTTCCATTCTCTTTGGATAAGGATTCCCTCCTCAGACCCTAAACCACACGTCACACGATTTTAACCTGTGACCAAAGACAACATACAAAGCCCTTTCAAATCAATTACAACACAAACTACATCATCCAGCAGCACATTTTCTGGAAATTGAGTTTATAATTAATCTGTTACACGAAATGCGTTTGTCCACTGTTTACTGTTTGGCATTACACATTTATCCTACAAGGAATTTTTCTTCTATCAAACTTGACTGGAAAAAGTTGCGAACCTCTGGTTTTATAGCATTTTTGGTCTGGAATTCTTCAGATGGCAACTAGTCATTCCTGCTCAGCCCACACATTCCAAATATTTGAATGTTTTATTAATTACTCCTTACTGCTTTTCCGTACATAATTCTTTGTAAGGAAATGCAAAGAACAATGGTTTCCTGAATGCATGGAGTTTGTAGTCAAGCAGCATGGATTTTTTATAAGGGAGCAAGCACTGTGGAAGCAGTAAGAGAAATTCAAATCAAATTGGATGCGTTTTTGGCTTAGCGTCACACAGAGTGTCATGAAGTTCGGATTTAAAATGGTTTGTGTTGTAAAGTGAGTGAGTAAGTGCAGGCATGACCGAACTGAACTGAGCGATTTATTAGGCAGAGGGGGAAAATCTACTGGCTTGTTTTGAATCAAAGAATATCAATTTGAATGTTTGGAGTTCCTCCAATGAAAAATGAGGAGAGTGGGTCTTTCCGCAAGTACAAGCCCTAAAAACCCGTGATAAATATTATCCAAATTTTTTGACTAGGCAGAAATTAAACCATAAACCATAGGCCATTGAGAAAGCGAAATGAGATATGGAGATTTGTTACATTTTTATTCATACTACGTCAAGCAAAATGAATGCAAAGCCCTGTTTCTGCATACTGCACTGGAAATGGAATTCTGCCAATAAATTCCTTGCACCAGCAACACATTTACAATGTAGTTTTCTCCGTCTCTGCCTGACCTTATTCTATTCCATACCCACTCAAAAAAGTGGGTATGGAAGGAAGGAAACTGTGAAGGACATTTTGAACAATTGCATAAACATGCAGCACTAATTCAAGGAAATTGGGCAATCTTAATTTAAAAAAAAGTTTTGCATTAAAAATTCCCGTCCCGTCATTTTATTTGTATTCAAGTGGAACTCTGCTTGAGGTTGAACGTTGACCGGGTAGGAAACTTTGGGAATACTTCGCGAAAGTGGGCCTACGTTACAAAATTTAAAATTTAGATCCAACAAAACATGTAGTTGCTTCTTAGGTTGTGCTATGGACTTTTGAAATTATATTCGTATATCACGTACTCTATTCATCTTGGAATAGGACTAGAATTTTCCCAACTGAACTGACGGCAAGCGGCGATGGATATGATATGTTCGAAAGGAGAAATACATGATGCAACATCCATGGGCGGAATATGTATAATTCAAAATAATCATGGCAGCCACTGGGAAGAGGAACGCCAAGGGAAACGAAAGGTTTCGTGCATCAAATACAATGCACAATTTGAAGAAAAAGTTTGACATGACTTATAAATCCTCTGCTGTCAGAATATCAATTATTCTATTTTCTTTCCTTATTCATACATTACACGCGGGCACGGGTCCTTATCCACTTCTTTCAGTTCTGCAACCTGAGGCTCTTACCGTATGTGACACAAAATGTAAGCAATTCTGCTCCCATTTTGTAAAATATCTGAAATCCAGATGAGAGGGTGAGCTGAGGGGCTATGGTATATGACATCATGTATTGCATGCAACGCTTCTGCCAATATGTTTCATGGATTTATTTGGATTACAATCTCATTTCGAGTCAAGGATACGAAAAACCATTTACTGTCTCTTCTCTTCACGTACAGTTAACAAAATCCATTTGCGTAAATGTGATTGGATTTGGATTGGTGGTTTCTCATTTACTTGTGTAGTTTTGGTGGGTTTCCGCGTAATTTATAGCAAAACACTTCAAAATTTAGACTTATCTCAAAGACGCCAACGGTAAAATGTCCCGGGAATTAATAATTTACATACTTTTCTGCAGTACCACATCCAATGTGCGAATAGTTTAATTTCTATTTGTGACACGCCCAGATGAAATATACTCTTGTACACGACTATTACAATGAAGGGAAGCGTTTTGCTGGATTTAATTAAAGGATTCAAAGTACTTTAATGGGAAAGGGCCCTGAGAAAGTGTAAATAAATATTTGCGTACCTGCTTGCTGTGATTGTGTGGACTGGGATTAGTTGAGTTGGCAGCTGGTAAGAGTCAACAGGTGTTTGGCTGGTGAGGTGAGGACACAGGGAATGTTCAGCTGGCGTTGAAAGGACTGTTATTGGGGGCACTTGGACTAATTCGGATATTTGAGATGAGGATTGAATCGGAGTCTGCCTTACTTGCCTGGATGGAGCGGAAGAAGTGGATCGGAGAAGGGTGAAGCTCGGATGAGAGAAATAGTTGAACGGGTGGTGAAAGCCAAATGGAGAAAGGAAGCCACTGGCAAGTTCCAAAGTCAGAGAAGAGGAAAAACACGACCAACCAAGGAGTCCTGGACTCGGATATTGTTCAGACGTGTTTGAGAATGACTAAATTACCAAAGGGTGAATTTATAGGAAATGTCTATGACGTCATTGTCACGACTGACGAAGGCCTCCACACTTTCCCCATCACCACCCCTCCGCTCCTTCCTTCAGAAATCCAGCTATGGAAATCACATTTGTCCAATCCACCAACCCAGCCCCGCGTCTTCCATTGCAACCAATCTCATTCCTTGCATTAAATCCATTCTGCGCTTCAATTCTCAAGTACTCCACCGGAACCGACACAACTTTTTGCGGGGAAAGGTGCGATTTACTCCCCCAAAGTCCCCCCAAACCACCAACCCCTTCGCACGGAGTCCTACCAATTTCAAATCCATAGTTGAGTCATACGGGTTTTAGTCCTTTCCAAATCCAACGCCCACACTATCCCTGTGTCACGTCAAAGCGACTTTTATTTTAAAGCTCGCATTTAACAACTGGATGACATGGGATGCCTTATTTTTTGTATACCGTCAAATCTCCCTTACCTTCGAATGCTATCTCGATCCTTAATGAACCAGGTCTTCTCAAGTTTAACTTAAAAGTTGAACATTTAGCCGGAAACTTAGCAAAGGAAGGGTTCATCAGACCAGTGCGGGTTCACTTTGCTGTGTGAAGTCAAATGAAAGTCAGATGGATTCTGGATTGGATCCAAACATAATTTGCCCTCAAATGACTTTGAGAAGTCGGAACACAGCAGTCTGTCTGACTGACCTTTGCAAAAAGGATACCAGCACATTTTCAGTCAGAGTCAACAAGTTGTAGCGAGCCAAAGGGAAACTAATGAAGTTAACTTGCGTTTCTATGTTTTGAGTGTTTTGTTGGGGAAGTGCTTTTAAAGCATCTGCGGTTGCAGCTAGCTCCACAGCTTTGTTCTCTTTAATTGTATATTGTGTGTTTGAATGAATATTTTAGTGTATTTGTCAATTGCAAATGCGACTAATAAGTGAATATGTTTTTTGCTAATCTTTGGTCGTATCAAGGAAGTTGCTTATCATATGAACAATCTCTTTTATGCTTTAGTGTAAAGAAATGGCTTCTTGTTCAAACGTCTGGATTAAAACCACATGATTTAAAGTAAATTTAGCAAAAGACAAGCAAAATATTTTTATTACATCAATACAATCAGATACAGAACAAATTTACCGCTCACTTTACATGTCAAATGTCTTTAATTTGCTAGCGCCATGCCAGGAAGGACAAATTTTGTTCCGTGATTTTTCCTCCCCTTGAGGTTTGTGTAAGTGCTAGTCCTTGGAAACTGTAGGCTTGGCTACACAATATGCATTAGCTTTGGAGTCTATTGCGGATACGTTGACGCAGCTAGAAAGCCGATGAGGTATTTGCTTTGATTATCTGATTCAGTTTGTCAGCAGAGACATTAAGCATTTGGGTTTGTCGCTGAGAATTTAGATTCCACTCCTTCACCCATATATATGACTGGGTTGAATCAATTCATTTCAATTATGCAAACTGATTCAGTCAACTCCCGTCAGACCGAGAAAGAAATCAATTACAATTGACCCCACCACTTTCAAGGCAAAATGTAGAATGCACTTAAATCTGTCTTAAGTGTTTAGTGTATCTGAATTCTTAGCCGGATGTTGCATAGCAAATTCATATACTGACGAGCTGGCAAATCTGTCATTCATGATCCTTATTTATGTAAAACAAAGGCATAATGACGATGCCTTCAAAATTGGCGATTGCTTGCTTACCAACCAGCAAACATTAATATAAAACACTAATATGAATAGGCAACAAATAAGGCGGGAGAACTCTGAGTAAACAAATATACTACTTCAAGAATGTGACAACAAACTCAAATTTCCTTGATCCAATTGGAGAATGAAATAAAGCCCCGAAATACATATTTTTTGACACGGGGACCACAATAAATAGGAACGCAGCACTAAGAAAAGGAGTGTGGTTAAAACTAAAACATATTCAATGCTGTTATGCCGTGGTAGGAACAAAAATTAGGAATTGAATATGCATAAGCATGTCTTGCATCATCACATAGTTTTCAGTTTGAGCTATGTTTACATAATCCTCATAAGCTAGCATGATATACACTCATTTCTTCCTCAGTCACAAAATATAACTTTGTGAACTCTTGGAAAATTGTATTAACCAAGTGAGAAGTTAGCGGGCTCTTCTGCTCAGGGATGCCCAACTCCGAGGATTTTCTCGAGTGCTTTCTCCCGGGAGTCCATGTCGGCATGTGTGCGCCACCCTTCCACTACGTGCAAAAAATTTCCCCCGTCATATATCCGCCTCCGCTCTTCTCGCCCATAAACTGGTACTCGTAAAATCCATTGCAAACTATTCAAATCCATGTGAACAATCAACTTTATGTCTACATTTACACTGGTAATCTCCCAAAACTTTATATTACGCAAGTTACCAGCCAATGACGGGAGTGGAAGCCTAGCACGTACATTGTTCACGTAATTCCAATGCCAAATCAAAAGACTATTTGAATGCTCAAAGTATTTGCTTCCAGATTTTGGTACGTAAAACGTACGAATTGTTCAGAATATGTTTCTAGGAAGCCAGAACATTTCAGTCAACTTGGTAAGAGAAATCCATGAGTGGCCTCGGAAGTGGGTTGAATTCAAATTTTGAGACAATGCACAGAAATCCTACAAATTGCAAGGGAATGGATGGAGAAAGACTGGAAGTTCAGCCTAAAGTATTAATTTATGAAACGTGGGTAATTAATTGCACTTGACTTGTGTGTGTTGTGTCATGTTTTAGACCAGTTCGGTATGCCAAGAGCACTTTGTGTTCTGTTCCATCCAAATAAATCCTTTCAAGGATGTGACGGAGTGTTGGAGTTCTCACGCACTTGACTCTCCGACTCTACAAAATTTTACTCCGTCCTCCACAGCATCAATCAAAATTATAACCCAAGCCTCTCTACTATCTCCTCCTTTGGAATTCAGTGCAGATTTTTACACCCTCAACAAGTGAGGGCGGACGGAAACGTGTAACTGTCAATTTTAATGTTACAAATGATTCATTTAAGTGGATGTGACGGAAAGGAGGAACGATTTGATAAATTGTTCATTGTCCCTAGTAGAATTCTCCCTTACCTTAATTCTTCAAATACTTGGAAAATGAGAGAACTACGCGTACCTTGTTATGCAAATTTTATATCAAACTTGAATGAATGCTTTGACACAGCGCACACAAAGTAGCAAACAGTATGTGGGTGGAGTTCGTCCATCATTATATTACATAATCGGATTTCGACTGGCATTACCATTACGGAGAAGAGCCGGATTAAAAATAAATCCACATATGCGTATGACTTTGCTCAAAATACGACGAACTTAAAAGAATTGTTTGTGAGGATAAAACGGGGAAATGGCAGGTACTTGAGTCATTGCTTGAGGACATCATTAGCGCCCAACAGGAATATTTCATTGAATCATCCCAGTACAGCTGGGAGAATTCGAAAGCATATGAGAGATGTTTGCCCCACTATCAACTTCTAAATATCCACTAACAATGTTTCCAAATATTATGTATTGAATTCACGAAAATAAACAACCGAATTGAATTGAACTAGCAGATAAATAAAGTTAAGAAATCACTAAAAGTGCTACTGCTGACCCACAAAATGTTACTCCATCAAATAAATCCATGATTTATGTAGTACAAGTTGTGCCTGATATGCGTACCCGAGTTGCCCTGTCAGTGAAACTGCATTGATGGCAAGTGGTCACTCTAACAAAGCACAAAGTAAGTAGGATGATGGCACGGGGGCTGACGATGTATGCTGTTGTTCCCTCTGACCAACCCAAACCAAACCTAAAGAATGACAAACTTCCGAATTTCAACCAGAGGCTGGCGGCACAGAGCTATCTCCACAAACTTTACAGAAGAAACGTAACTTAACTAAAGCGTTTCCACTCAAATAATACAATGTTGCGCCAGACACGTACAAACTAAGTAATTAATGCACAAGATGTTTTGATTCCTGTAATGGAAGTTTATTGTTCAATTACTATATTGCAATGATATATTATGGCACTACAGACACTGGCAATGAAAAAAAAAACGTTCTAATATACCATTTGATTTGCGCTCATATAGGCTGATTGTAATTTTCTACACACTATACGTTTCTCTATCTAAAAATAAAGCAAGCATCATGAACAAAAACACAACCTTCCAACATTAATTTTACTAGTACATTTGACTTTGCCATGTCTCCTCGCATTAGTGTATTAATAGACTACTGCGCAAGATTGACCCTGATAGATCAACTGGTCATACTTTTCTATATATCTCTAAGCGGGATCATATTATTTTAAAACTGGACATTTCAGTGATATGTTATGTGCTCACAAAGAAGCATACTTTGTAGTAGTAGGTGACTATTGATACTTCAGAGTGCTATACCGTACACATATCCTTTGGGTCGGAACTATGCAAAACGTTTATTGAAAAGTAGCCTTAAGCATTTTTCATCCGAAACTTGTAAGTTTGCTCTTCACTTGACCATCGGGTTGACCGTCAGCATCCAGTTCCAATGGAATTCCATTACGGTTTTGCTTAGAAATGAATTCCGCCAGCTCAATTCCCACTATAGTAAAATAAAACCCATTTAGAAATACGCAAATTAAATATAAAATTACATTAAAAGAATATTGACTAATTCCATGCTTATATGAAAGTTTAATACTTCCTTGGTGAAAAACTTCAGAAAGAAAGCATTGATCCGTTGTGATCAGACACAGTAATTGCAATTAAGCATTAATAATAACGTTTCATTCAGAGGTTCAGATATCAACGTTTTTGTTTTAAGTCTATTACACAGACTAGAAAGCATTCATACAACAATCATGCTTGACTTTGGCAACACAAAATGACAGTGTTGAACACTTTTCTCACATTTTGGGATCCTACGGAAAGTTTGACTGATTGATGAAGAAGCCTTCAATTGACTGGACTTCAAATCTGAATGTTTCATTCCTATAGACCAATTTATATCATGATATTCACATAGTGAAAGAGGTGAAGAATCTCAAATTAGATCCAATTATCTAGTTTGTACATAATGCTACTTCAAAGAACCAACTTTTCATAAAACAGAAAGCCCTCAAAAATGTTAATTGTCTGTAATTTAAAGAAAGCATGACTTACTGAATCTCTTCTTTTTGAGTGCAATGACAAATCCAGAGTTCGGGTCAATTTTCTCGTAGTAACCCATAAACTCTGGATTGGGATTCATGATCGATTTTGAAAATTGTTTCGGAAACTGATTTTGATGAGGGCGGAAATGCCCCAGGTTTCTATTATTAAACCGATGATATCCTTCACGGACTTCTGAGCTATCCCGCCGTGGCCGTGAAGATTGACTAATCCATTGAACTTCATTTGAATATTGCGAACTGTCCACGGGTGGCTGACTCCCAATATCAAACAAATCTTCATCCAAACAAAACACACACACGCTGAATAATGATGCAAGCAAAAGAAGCCCCAGGCAAATATTTCTTGACATGATTGGATTTTTAATATATGATTTTGTTGATAATAATCGGAATGTGTGGGAGAGATTAATTCAGTGGTCCTTCACAAATTAAAATCCTTTGATTAATTTGGTGAGAGGGTAAAGAAAATGAGGAGACTTGATGGGGACAAGACATGGGGCCTCCCTACTTTTGAACTCAACCTCCTATGGCAAGCCTTGTTCACAAAAAGTAGGAACTGAAGTCCAATTCCCTGATATTTATACCCTTGAAGGAAATTGAATTGTAATTTTGGAATTGAGATGAGACTGAGGCTCGATTACCTGGTTTGCTTCGGTTCATAGGAGTCCTTCCTCCTCACATGCATACTTATGTAACTTAGGAAGTGGTGGGATTGAAAAGACAACGGGAAAGACACGGGTTTGTGAGATGAGCTTAACTGTCCAAAAAGATAGAAGAGTAGGCGATAGCTGAAGCAGAGGGGGCCCTTTACCCACCACCCGACCCCATGTGTGGATGTACAATGTTCCTTCCTTAGATTCAGCCCAAGATTACTCGGATACCTCATGGAAATCCATGAGATAAGTAGGAAAACCCCAGTGAATCAAAGTTAATATCCGCCACAAGGATTTGACAGTTCAGGTTGTACTGTAGGGGAGACTGGGGACAATTGTAACAGGGGACAATTGTAACACTGGCCCGCGTTCAGCCATCCTTGGTTAGATCCGCGCGGTAATTTTTGTGCATATTACCCTTATTGACCTTCAA
>JAAXYW010001525.1:0-20974 GCA_036851895.1 Orthonychiurus folsomi | reverse complement strand
TGAAATTTGTGTCAAATGTGTATGGTTGCTAAGGAATATTCTTGAAATCCCGTGAAGTATTGCCCCACCTTGTAGGGGAAAATTTGTTTACGCACCTTGGCTGCAGTAACGTTTCAGGGAATTGTAGCCAATATTAACCATGTCAAACCCGGAAGTTATTCAAAATATTTATTTTCTGTGAATTTAATTCTGGTATGAACTAAGTTTACGCCACTTTTTCTTTGTGAGAACACTTTGCCATTCACTCTGCGCCGTGCCGATTGGTTTCCAGAGGCGAGATTATGTATTAATTACAGAAAATTTATCATTGTGCCTTATGGCCGATCCGAGAGTAATGTAAATTGCACAACAAATTTTCTGATGTCTCACGACCTGACGGAAGTGGCCTTTAATTCAACCCTGCCCTGCTTTTTAAAATGCTACATATCCATTTGTCACCAACTCAAATGGAATGACTCGTGCAATTAAACCGAAGATCCATCCCCACCTCATCGCATTCATTTTCCCATTATTCATTAACAATGCATGCAATTTAGAAACTTTAAGAGAAAAAAATGAGCTGAACTTGTGAATATGGTGGCTATGGCCCGAGCCTGAACCATTGCCTTGGATTGCATGGCACTGGACTGCTGACAGTTGGTAAATGAGAAGGCAGGAATACGTTAATACGTACAGTATAATTCCATTTTTTTTCACCTTATTCCATTCCGGCTTGTAAATGGCAAAATAAATTCATACATGATACGGGAAACTAATACCCTTGAGGAGGGAAGGTCCGACCGGCCCTTACTGCACCGCCTTCAGTCACTCATTTTGTCAGTTGTCAGCCGAGAAAAAAAAACTATTTTACAGATTGACTAAATTAATTCAAATGCGGGGAAGCACAGTACAAAGCAACACAAGCGGCAGGGAAACACAATAATTGAAAACTTTTTAAGATAAGGGCTTTTGTATCGCTCCGCCGTCTGACTCTCTTTATTTGCCAGACCTCCCAATATGTACGTAGTACGTACGTATTTTCATGTGCAGATAATTGCCATTTAAACCCCATATGTGTTGTGCTTTGCTGGAGTTTCACAAACATGCATGCAATGTAATGCATGGGACTTAATGACATAATTGAATTGCAAAATGCAATACAGTAAAAAAAAAGTCCACAAATTAACATTATTGATTTTCAGATTAAGAGATAAGTAAAGTAAACGTGGCGCGCGTGTGCGAGTATATTTTTCAAAATGATATTTTAAAATACAAATACGCAGTAATGTCAAATTGAAAAAAAAAACATTTGCTTTTTCTTAAACTAGAAAAGCGTGGGAACCAACCCGGAGTTCGTTTCATTTCAACACACCTCAATAGCCCTAATCACAATTAGAAGCGCCAAATTACGGCAATGAAATTTAATGTCCGCGTTTAGTCAACATGTAACGTGTTTACTAATTTGGAACGGTAAATCCGTTTACTACACAACCTGACACTACGAAGTCTAGTCTAGTAGTTAAGATGTTAACAGAACAGGTAACGTACGCACGGTACGAAGACAAGAGGTTTTAAAATGACCATTTTGTTGAAGGACTGCGTCGCGCTCCGCGCCCTCAGCAATACAAGTGGCAATAAATCAAAAATCGTGAGGATTCATGCACCTTTTCCAATACAACTAACGAGAACGACGCGAGGTAACGTAATGTAATGTAAACCGGTTCAAAATGTACAAAAGTAGTACTCAAAATAAAAATTACCTGATGATGGGCGATCCGAGTAGCGGGTACAGTAGACCCAGGCCGGCCAAAGTTCCTTATTCCCATTTCCCGGAGAATTGTTGTTTCCTCCTGAAGTCGTCACCGCTGGAGAAACGGCGGATTTTGACTTTGACTCATTCTCCCGCCCGGGCTGAGGAATTATGGATTTCCGTTGATGATTGGACCCACCGGATGATTTATGACGACCATTGATTGCTGCTGGGATTTGTGGTAGAGGAATTCGTGTCCCATTGGATCCCGGCCGTGACAAGTCAATTGGGATAATGGGTTCATGTCTTCGTTGGATTTTATTATTATTGTGATGATGTCCAGGGGTCAGGGATAGGCTGCCGGGAGGGTTTGGATTTATGGGAGCCGGGCGTTTATTTGTATTCGGATTCGGATTTAAATGATGTCTCCTTGGTTTGATGGTTGCCTTTGGGGGAAGGATCATCATTGGTGGGATTTTACAGACTCCAAAATCCGGTCTTAAAATATTTGCAATGGAAAAAGGAGTTTGATTCGGGAGTTGACTTTGTTGCCTTGAATTTTGTTTTAGAATTGCTTCACTCAAACTACTGAGTCCAACAAATGGGAGGGATTTGACGGAGGAGCAATCCTCTGAGGAATAATTACGAATTCGACTATGACTGATGAGGAAATTATTATTTCCATGAGTGAAAGTGGGGGGACTCGGACTTGGATTACTCGTTAGGTCAGAGCCTGAGCCGCCACCAGAGGAATTTTCATTGTCAGGTCGAACGGGACCAGGATCATCATCGTCCCTCCCATTCCGTTGTTCTTGAAGGGTCGGAGACGTTGTCGTCGTCGCCGTGACCTCCTCTTCATCAGACATTAGGGAACTGTCACAATCCAAGAGGATCTGATCATCGTCACGCCCGATACTCAAAACTTCATCTTCATCATTCATCATGTTTTGACTACTGAGGGGTGAGGCTGCGGTCATTGTTGATTCTCCGCGCCCAGGACTTGACCTACCATCATTAGTCGTCGGATCCCTGGGACTGGAATTCGGGGTTCTTGAATGGAATTCTTCGGGGTGGTCAATGAATGGATTTGTTGTGGATATGGGATCTGGGCGGAGGAGCTGTAATTGTTGATGATGATGGATTTGCCTATGATGAGGAGCCTCTGGCAACTCGGAGCCTGAGCCACTGGATTTAAATGTCATCTTAGGACTACGACAATTAGCAGTGGCTAAAGTGAGGGCTAAACTGTGATGGAAATCAAGAGCCCGGGAGCTTTCACTCAGGAGTCCGACACTCATTAATTTTAACACTTGATCCTCATGAGAGGATGTGGAATTGTTACTAATACTATTTGTGGGAGATGACGTCCCTGGATTGGCTGCCGTTGTCTTCAGACACACTGCTCCCAAGGGGCTCATCACTTGACTCATTCAGTCCCCTCCTTCACCACAATTTAAAAACACTATGTCCAACTTTATTTTTTCAAAATCCTTAAAATTGTCAAATGTCAAATGTCAACAAACCCTAATACATACACTCACTCCACTTCCACCAAAGCCGCGCTGCGCCGCACAGGGATATTTTGGTTGGCCGGTGCGGTGTTGCAAAAATAAAATAGCTCCAAATTGAGTAGGACAGGTGAGGATAATTATGATGATTTGAAGTTGGTTGGACTTATAAATAGTTATTAGCTCCGTTGATGTTGTTTATTTTGTGGAGTGGTTGGTGGACTAGTGAGGATGGAGTGTTGAGTGTGGAGAGACTGCGTGCAGGAGTTGTCCATGGCTCGGACTCCTCTACCTCAGATCCACCCTTGGCATTGGGAGGGATGGCCCAGCAAACTCCAATCCAACCAATCCCAACCAACGACACATCCAATCCAAATCCACAACCCTGCAAACCGAAGGATCTTCCTATTCAATAAAGTGTGAACACATTAAATCCCTACAACACATCCAAGACGGGTAACTAACTGGCTAGGACAGAGTGGAGTGGTGGTCGTGTCCATAATGTATTTATATATCCATTTTCGGAGTTCGGATGGAAACTGACATCCGCTTGGTTAAAATTTTTGTATGATTTTTTTTGCTCTTCTCGATACTTTTGTTTAATTGCGATTAATTTTATGATTTTTATGCTTACATATTATGGCAACGATTTTATAACTGAGAAAATAATCCATGTGCTGATAACAGACTAGACAGCCGCTCCGAACTTCAAATATAATGAAATATCAGTATAAATCTCTGAAAGTTAGAAACAATGTCAAGGAATAAGTATTATTATTGGAGAGTCGATAAATGATTTCTATAAACTTTGCTAAAATGTATTGGGGTTATGCTAGTTTAGGTTTGACACGAGCTGTTGATACAAGCATAATTGATTTTCACGCTCTCTTGAAATGTGACACCTCAGGGTCAATCCTGTGATTATAAGTTTTAGTCAATAAAGTAATTACAAGGAGTGATTCACGTTTTCAACGCAAAGGTAATTAAAATAGTTAAATTACTTTGAGCGCGGCTTGACTTGTGACAGTGGATATTGATGGAGAGGAGCGGAGACCGACCCGAGTTGACTTGAAGGAATACGAAGTAATAAAGAGAGACGGAGGAGGGAATGGAATGACGTGAGGAATGAACCAATCTTCTCTCAAGGCAATCCAATGCTGACAAACCAAAAAAAGACAATAGTAAAACGACGAGAAGCAATAAAGATCCTCCAGCCAAACACGACAATGCCGAACATGAAGGAAATGCGCTAAAAAAATCAATCTTTCTTGTCCCAAGGAAAGTGCGGAGTCAAGGGATTTGGCTAATGGTTCGAGTGATTTGGACGGAATTCTAAATTTGTCTACTTCTCATCATTACGAGGAGGGTCGGGAAGGATACGACGCATTGCAATGAGCTGAATTTTAGTCTACAATCCTCTTTCTGGCTTGTAGCTTGACTAATGCTTGATTTTAACTAACTGTAAAGTTCATTTTAATTTCAAAAAACCGCCAATTCATTTTGAAATGCAATGAAATATTTGGATTTGCCAACCTGGATTCAGTGAATGACCAAATTAAGTAAGCCCTTGCCCTGCACATTATATTACGCAGCAATGGCTAGCAACGTGTCGCGTGCGTGCCACCTCGCAGTAAACTCCAATCCAAATTCCGCATGTAAGTTGATATAAGAAAAACCGTTGAGTTGACAAACTCATTCGGTATTCCAAGTATTTGAGATTTGTCACCGAAACCTCCCGGGGAAGGATGGATGGGTGAAAGTCAAGTCCGTAGGAAAGTAAAGTTGGGAGGACGAGGGGATGAGTGAATGGTGAAGTGAAGTGTGACATGATGAGAGTCTCTCACGGATGGATTTGAGTCTGTCAGCCTAAACTCAATTCAGGGTGAAAATTACATTCCTTGGATGCCTTCCATGCATGACGCTCGAGCAAACATTTTCTTCTCCCTCCACTCCGTGTCCGGAAAATAATTCCCTCGAGTATTACCACTGTATTTTCTAACCCGGGTCTCCAATGTAACATTCTCGGGGTTTTAATCTTTACCTTGCCTTCCTTGCTCCTCGCATTCTGATCTTTCTTATATTTCTCAATGCTATAGCATGTACGTACGTAGTATACATAGTCCTCCTCCTTTTCATCCCATCGACTTCATGTTTCCATTTACCGTAGTAGCACCACTACGTATTGTGATACTCCACGTGTGTGGAAAGGAAAAATGGGGACTGAGAAATTCCGGTGAAACTCATTCGACATTATTAGCTCGATTCCGGGTAATGGTGGGTGGAGGAGTCAAGGCACTCCAATCTTTCAAGAGGAGGAAATGGAGGAGTTGGTAGGAGGGGGGAAAATCTTCAAGTCAATTCAATCCAATCCAATCTAAATCCGCTAGGTTTGTCCCTCGAATCTGAATTTGATCCTCGGGACTCAACCATTCAGTCAGCATCCACTTCTCCACACGGACGACGGACGCAATTGAATCAAATCACTTTAAATCCTACCACGGCGGAATGGGAAACAAGACAATGTACTTCTCTTTTTCCTTCTCAATTGGATCCTTTGCCCATTCAATTTAGTCCTTAGAACAATATTACTTTGTTCCAGGAAAAATTCTATCCAATCCATGGGTTTAGATTTCAGGATCGATGAGACATCGGCAATGCGAAACAATCCAAATGTAATTTGTTGTTGTTTAAGATCAAAAAAATTGCGCCAAGAACTAGTTACAGTTCTGACTTCTACTATATAATTTTAGAATTAGATTTTGTATAATTATTATACAAAATCTACCGGCGCTATATTAGGCTTAAAATAATGAAATGGCATTTTTTTTAAATAATCGGCAATGTAAACACTTGTAAAAGAAGTTTGGCATTTATTTGATCACATTATAAGGACATTTCATCTTGATTCTGCAATCTGAGGTTCGCAGCGACGATGAGCTCAAAGATCCAAATTATACCGAACATTGTGAACCATTTACGGAATAGTTCCAGCCAGTACATACCAGAAGGGGGGTAGTAGTGGCTGTAGTAGTATTCGAGTTTATATTCCTCCCAATGATTGTTGTCAACAACTGAAACGTCGGATTCAGCAGTGACATCTAACTTGTGGGTTGTGGAGTCCAAATCCAATTCTGGTGGAGGTGGAGGAATCACATTTTTAAGTTTTGCGCATTTTGCTTGACAAAAGGGAGATTGCTTCTGACCAGCATTTCCACCAGCACCAGGTTTCATTATGGACGTCGGACTTATTTTTAAAGTTGTATCTAGTTAAGTATATGGTACCAATCAGTTTCGTAATGAGTCTTTCGCGGTATAAATTCGGAATAATTACCGGTAGTATTCTGTTGGGTTTGGTTAAGTTTCGTTTCGGCTAAATGAAGACTCTTGACTGAATTTGCTTCTGTTTCACGAATCATGTAGGACAAGAGACTGTGGTGATGATGGTATTCATAATATGGGAGTATAACATAAAAAAATTCTATCGACGGAATAACGGATAACGCGAATATGAGAAAACACAGATGAGGTTGCAAGGGGGGCGGCATTGCAACGTATTTTTTGTTGCTAAATCCAGCTGAGTACTAATCCTAATCGTAGCCAACTCAACACGCGGGTACATACATAGATTTGATTATATTTTTATAAATATTTAGGTTGTTGTCATGCTGCCCAGGCAGAGAGAGAAATCACTTTATTTCAGTGTACTGCCGTTATTGTTAACCGTTGCCAAAGTTCGACACAGTATACCTTGTTACAAAAAATGTATATAATTGTATTACATTTTCTAAAGACTAAAGATAACTAAATGTTCATCTTCGAATTGTCAAACAGGGGAGTCACTCATTGAAGAAAGTCAGGATAGAAATGGTGGTGGAGAATCTGAACGGATCCTTTGATTATACACCTACCTTCAAGTGAAAATCTAATTAAACTCAAAATGTTTCAAAATTGTTTGCACTTGTGTTCAATCAAAACTTGTTGCTTTATTCAAACATCCAACAGACGTGTATTCCTTATATTTTTCTGAAAATATTTCCGAGAACTCTAATCTTAGTGGGTCTGCAATGCTCCAGCTCCAATACCATAGCCAACACCACCGGTTGCAACGAAACGTTTGTAACAACCTAAACAAATCCGAACAATTATCACTGTAATATCTCTCAATCAACAATGGAATTAAGTGAAGTTGATACTGTACCTTTGCAGTACAGGACACCGTTGTTTTCACTAACTGTGGTGGATTCCAGGGACTTGCCACATGAACAGCATACATAGCACCGCTGATGATACACCCCATGATAACCCATCTTTTTCTCAGCAAAATAAACCGGTTCCCCTAAAAAGATTGGGAACATTTAAAATCAAAGCACACCACACCAAAATATTTAAAAAATAATCTCTTGTACCACAACGGCCACAAAGGTCCACATTAGAAGGACTTTGAAATGTTTTCTGGCGGGATTTTGACTGAGGTGGAACGGCTTGGCGGGAATATCGAGAATGTATTGTGGTAGTCGGTGGCTCGCAGTGTTCTGGTCCAGTCTGATTCTTTCGCAACCATGACTGCTGATTCACTTTAGGTGGTACACCTTCCTTCGAGGATTGGCGATAAATGGGTCGTTGTCTTGGATGACAATTTGCTGGAGGAGTCAGATCCTTTTCTAGCCAAGACGGTTGATAAACTTTAGGGGAGTCACCATGCTGTTGTGGGTTATTCTGATAAGTCGGGGGTGGATGCATGCATTCCGGTGGACACTGTTCCTGATCAAGGGATCTGGAGCGAGAGTTATTTTGCTGATACTGCTGCTTTGGTGGATACTCCTGATTTCGTGAATACTCCTGATTCCGTGAATGCTCCTGATTTGGTGGATACTGCTGATTTGGTGAAAAGTGGTGCTTTGGTGGATACTGCTGGTCAGGGTCACATTTCTTCATAAGACGGTCTGCGGCTGGGACCGGAACAACTTGATTACCGTAGTGTCTTGGAGTGGGACGTTTTCCCCAGTATGAGTATGCTTTCCTGAAAGGAAGTTCTTCAAATGGCTTCACAATCACAGCTTTATTCTCACCATGGAATTGATGGACTTCACCCTTTGAGGGACTGGGGGTTACATCATAGCATTCCTCCTCCTAATCAGTAGTTAAATTTAAATTGAAGCAAAAATGTGGTACTTTGTATTTTGTTTGTATTTACCGGAGGATTTTGGGCAAGCAACGTTGGCTCATTTGGTCCATATCCGTAGCCCTTTGTGCCGTAGAGTACACGATAACAATTCTTACAATAAATTTCCTGATTGTCTTGATTCTCACTGATATTTGTACTGTCCAGGGTTTTATTGCAGACGGCTAAAAATTGTGAATAGAATTCTTTGATTTAAATCCACTTTAAAAAGATTCTACGTTTTTGTAATTCTCAATTACCACAAGTAAAGCATTCAACGTGCCAGCTACGGCCCAGTGCCAGGCGCTCTTCCGCGAAATATACTTGCCTACGGCACCGTGGACACTGCTTACCAGCCATACAAATGATTTTACAAAAGCTTGACTTCCCCCAGTACGAACTAGTTGTTACTAACTATACTAGTAACTAATTTCGCCTAGGACATAATTGCCCTTTAATTTTGGATCAGACACAAATATAAAAAATATTTTGGTGCAATAAAGTCCAACTTACAAATTGGTAGCACGCAGGAGATGTAACTCTTCCTGCATTGATTTTGCTACAAATAAACAGTCACGTTGACTTGGTACCTTGCAGTTGTCAAAATGCTTTTAAAATATAAAATATATATTGATATAGGCACGCCACTTCCACTGAAATTTTCACCTCATATGCAAAATACCTAAGATTTAAGCATTTCTATATCCTGATTCTAAATTTATTGACTTGCCATCTTTCAAAATTAAACCTGCCAAATATCATACAATACACTTAAAATCAAAATTTTGAACGACTTTATATTCAAGATTTTAGATTCAGTGTTTAAAATTTGGATTTCAAAGATTCGGATTGCAAAAATCTGGTGATCTATCCAATTGTGATGAAGAAGCATCCTCAAATCAATTGAAACAAAGTTGAATCTGTACTTGTATAGTATAATTTATCATTTTAGACTACCATCAAATTATTTTGCTTAATGAAGGTGGATGGATATGATTTTGAACTGAGCCTTTGGTAACTCAGTGGCAGGGCTGGGCATATTACATTGGAAAGTAATTGCAATTACATATTACAAATTACAAATTGCTGCCTGTGTAATAGCAATTACATATTACAAATTACAAATTGCTGCCTGTGTAATAGCAATTACATATTACAAATTACATTTTTCTTTCCGTGTAATACAAACTACATATTACAAATTACATTTCAACAAAGTTTAAGATTGTACGCACATATTCATGTGTTGCCAGCCGCCAGAAGCAATGATTTCTCATGGATCAAAGTAATTTGTGATTTCGAATGTAATTGGATTACTTTTAGCAAATTTTTTGGTAAATTTCAAATTACACGCCAAGCTGCAATTACAAAATTACAAATTACATATTTATTCCGTGTAATTCCAATTACATATTACAAAAATGTAATCCGATTACGTAATTCGAGTTACTTGTAATCTAATTACAAGTAATATGCCCAGCCCTGCAGTGGATTATATCAACAGACATCCTTATCATGCATGAAATTCTTGAAAGAGATTGGTATTGTTATTTTTTTAGCATTGTAGTTTGAGAATGCTAACCTGGCACTCTAATTTCCATCAACTCTGCTCAAAATTAGGAATAACGTTGATTAAAAAGCAAAAATCGAATTACAGAATTTTCGCCGTGTTTTCCAACATCCGAAATATTAACTCTCGCAAGGAGCGCAATTCTGAACCGGGACTGGACGTATTGAGCGAACAAAGCAAATAAAGAGAAGTTGAAGTTGATAAGTTGGAAATTGGATTATTATGATGTCCAACCAGCCGAGTTTCCCAAGTTGGCAAGTGCCAGCAAAAGAGGGAAGGAATGAACGGTACATTTCTGAATGGTACATTAAACGTGAAAAAAAAGGAGAGGGTGGACAAATAACAAGTGACTGACTGACTGCATGCAAAACAGTTTTACAAATACATTCATACAGCGTGTCACATTCATTTTTCAACAAACAAGACATATTAGCTTGAGTAATGACAGACATTATAATTCACAGCCATGTATTTCAGTTTGTACATGAAATCAAGCTAACACGGTACTTTCACTTGAGCCAGCCTACCCTGGCACCTTTCCATCCAACCACAACACATTTACAGTTCTTTTTTTATTTGATTTGCATACAAGCATGGCTAACTAACATAAATAACAATAACAATATTTCTGTCTATGCACACTGCACACCTTTATGGAAATACACACGACGGATTTATAAAGTTGAGTTGAATGGGGGAGAAGAGGCTATGATTGCCATTATCCTGTTCGTTTAGGATTCATTTCCATTGTTGTTGGATTTGCAATTCCAAAGCCCATGGATGGAGATGCATGCATGATGATGATAGGGATCCGTGTACTCACAAATGTTTACATCTCTTCACTTTATAATAATTGGAAAGTTTCATCACTTCAAAGCACTTCTTCGCCGCGCCGCCGTGCCGCTTCTGTACAGTAACGTAAATGTTGGAGCATGTAGCCAGCCAGCCGGCCTGCTTGAGAAAACCCACACAATTTAATAAAGAACATGAAATTAACTATTGTGGTGACAAGTTGAATAAAAAAAAGTGAGCGATCTACTTTACAGTACACTAATAGTGTACTCCGCAAATTGCTCGAAGCTATACTTTCGGCAAATTATTATTTAAATGAATTTGATTATTATAGGGGAATTACATGTGTGTTCCACATAAAAATGATTACCTAGTGTATCATTATATTAAATATAATGTGAATTCCGTTATTGAGGTCTCACACCCTAATAGCTTGTAGATACAAAATATTTAGGAAGTGCCAATTTACATTAGCCGCTATGCGAGTCATTAGTCACTTCGCTAGTAAAATTATCATTGAATTGCCTGAGGGTCAAACTCACATTTGAGTGGGACTTATTAATATGCTGTCATTGCATTCAATCCCTCATTAACCTTCGGATCAGGGTTCAAAGAGGAGGGGAGGGCAATAAAATTGAATAAAAGTGCAGGACCTCTTCATCAAATGCAGGGTATGTCAGTGCCAGATCCAATCGCATAGATTAATAATTTAAGTAATTAAATAATCTCAGCACAACCTTAGATCACTCGTGAACGCGAACGGTGAGGCTTTGTATTATACATGTTAATTTGTATTCAAGATAGAAAATTGCATTTGACAAGTATCAAATTTTGAAAAAAATAATTTATGCTGGAATCGTATGACTCGGAATAGCTTGAGGAGGTGCATGTAATAAATACAACATCCCATGGGGAACTCGATCAGCTTTATAAAATATGCCGCAGCCTTAATTGTGACTACACCTACTCTCAATCAAGAAGTAATTCGTGATAATAATCAAAATACGAAGGCTCGCCCTTTACAATTTCCTATACCACCAACAGGAATAACTAAAAGATTTTGAACGCGAACGGTGAGGCTTTGTATTATACATGTTAATTTGTATTCAAGATAGAAAATTGCATTTGACAAGTATCAAATTTTGAAAAAAATAATTTATGCTGGAATCGTATGAATCGGAATAGCTTGAGGAGGTGCATGTAATAAATACAATATCCCATGGGGGAACTCAATTACCTTTACAAAATACACCGCCGCCTTAATTGTGACTACTCCTACTCTCAATCAAGAAGTAATTCGTGATAATAATCAAAATACGAAGGCTCGCCCTTTACAATTTCCTATACCACCAACAGGAATAACTAAAAGATTACATTAAGTTTTAAAACATGTTTGCTAAAATTGTGATATACATTTTTAATCACAGCGTTGCCTGATGTTTCCGCTGCAGAAATCCAATTTTGAATTGCAACAAATTTGCCTACATATTCGCTAGAAAAGATAACTAGTTTAGCTAGTCTATTTTAATAATCTGAAATTCTGAAATTATGATCGACCCTAAAGTTCGCAATCTGTTAATGTAATGCCTCCCAGCCATCAATCGCAATGTGATACTTCGCGTTTCTCCTTCTCCGCGGCAATACTTTACATGAAAAGCCGTTGTCATTCCCTTTTTAGAGTCAGAGGAAGGGAAATTAGTTCCATATTTGCATTTGCTGAGTGAACTGGTGCAAAAGAAATGGGACTGACTATGAGTGACTATCATGTCACGTTATTTTCCTCGCCTTAATGGAATTATGGGAAATCATACAGAGGACGGACGTGGAATGAATATTTCATTCAGTGTATATTCACAGGTGATGATGAATGAGTCGATAACAGTACGTGGATGTGAGGACAAGGTGGATCAAAGTGTCTTCTCATCCATTACAACTACAACGACTACTTTTCACACTACGGCCAGGAAATAAGTGACAATTTATCACTTTGAAAATTCTGAGCAGCGCAACCCAGTCAGTCGAGTTCAATTCAAGGGGTAGTACATACATTGTCATCATGTTTCCTATAATGGAGGACGGAAGAAGCAGAGGCCTGTGTGTGTACACTACGGACTTAAAATGAGTGACTGATGACAGGGTGACTATGCCGAGGAACAAATCACAACTTCTTCCAAAAATATCATTTCTCAAGAGAGCATTGTTATGTATGGTACTGCGTTCTGCTTTGCCAGGTACACGGGTTCAGTGCATACTATATTAGCTTTTATCAACACCATTCCATTAGGTTACATAATGCAAGCATGGGCAGCAGTGAGGATATGATGGTAGTCTAAAATGATAAATTATGCTATACAAGTACAGGTTCAACTTTGTTTGAGTTGATTTGAGGATGCTTCCTTTTCATCGGAATGGAATAGATATCCAGATTTGTGTAATTCGAATGTTTGAAAAAAAATTTTAAACACCAAATCTAAAAACTTGAACATAAAGTCGTTCAAAAATTCGATTTTAAGTGGGTGTATTTCTGATATTTTTAAGATCTGCTTTTCCGGAACATATGTTTATAAATTTGGTGTCACCATTATTACTAGCCTACAACGGAGAGACGCCATTCACAGTGTAAATAATTTATTTTAAGACAAATCAAGTGTAAATTGCATACTAGGCAAGCTAGGCCAAAAACTTGATTAGGCTGGAGTTCACAAGACATCGCGACTGGTAGAAGTGCTGCAGAAAACAAGCGTTGATGTAAATTCAATGATATTAGAATCAATCAGAGTTTGACTGGCCACAATAACCACGTATGTTGATTCAAAGTGCAGTCAACGTGAATAAGCGAGCAAACAAATGGATTGAAATGATAATTATACAGAAATTGAAAGGAGATGAATGGTGCTTGAAATGGATAATATACGGGCAAGCCACGGCCAACCAGGCAAGCAGCTCTTGTAAACATCTGACTTGGAGAAATCGAGGATGGGTTTTATGACGACTGCAATGTAAATATTGAATCGGTGGATGGGTTGGTCTCACAGCGCTCTATAATCAATAATCACAAGATCCTGATTACCATTTGGCTTTCAAGCAATCCCATCAAAACTTCATCCTTTAGCAAATCCTTTTAATGAAACTTTCATTTTGGCCAACCATTGCCATGAATCATATTTATTATTAGGTTATGCAAATTCTGCGGAATTGCTTGTACTTCATGCTGGTTGGCCTGCCCATTCGCAGTCCAAGGAGATATTTTAATGATAGAAAAAATGCGTGGGAACAGGGTTGGTGAGCTGTACCTTTCTGATAATGTTTCTATTGTTGAACCACAATATTCATAAAACTTTACAGTACTGGGTCCCCAATGTAACAATACCTGACGTGCCCGACCACATTCCACTATGATTTTATTGCCTTAAACCAAAGAACTTTGTCATCCCTATTGTGTTCCTTACTAAAATTAAGATCAGAGGAAATATCATGCAAAGGAGTTTGGGATTGGTTGAAAAGTTGAGTACAAATTAATTTTTTTTTTGCCAGCGTAAGGTAATTATTTGCCTAAAGAAGGTTCTTGTATCTCAGCTGCTTCTGTTAACGCCGTCATCGTCATCCAATCATCTATATAGCACAGCCACCAATTTATGTGCGATTTAGTTAAATTGTAATCGGAATTAAAATTTGTCAATTTGCGCTTCATGCGTGTATATAAGAAATAATTTCGATAAATGATTCAATCCAGTTTATCTCTTTAATCAAATATCACTTGAGCTTTGGTTTAGGAAAAAATTGCAATATTCATAATTCAATGTGAAAACAAGACTTCTGCGCTGTAGCCTGTCTTCCGGCTAAAAAATGATTCAAAATTTTAGCACAAGAAATGATAATGGGGGATAACAGCATTTACATTTGGTTATAGCGTGTCTTTCAGATTTCAAACTTGAAGAAAATGTAGTATAATTTGCTTCACACGCCAGCTAGCCCAAATCCTGCAGCCAGTTTTTATGGCACACTCATTAAATTTACTAATTTACAATGATTGCAGCGGTTGAGAGTATTCATTTTGTTTGACATCCTCCGATTTACCTTGTGGACATGAAATGGGAAGATATACTACAACGGTCTCATTAGAAAGCTCTTAGTCCCTTTACACCTTTACAGCACGTTTCCCAAACTCCGAGTTTGGGAAACCAATAAACCACCAAAGTTGTCCTTCCGACGAAAAGTACTTATTCTCACAAAAACACAAAGCAAATAGTTGCGGACCTTTATTCCTCATTATAAAAGTTATACTGCGGACGTGATTATTGTTGCCGCCGCGCCAGTGCAGTGGGGCGTCCACTTGGTGTTAGTAGTTTTTCCTGGGAAAATTACTCTGTTGACCCTTTAACCGAAAATGTGAAACATTCACGTCATGTACATAGCACCCAATGTTAAGTTTATAAGATTTCAAATTTTGCTGATGTACATGCAGTAATACTGACACAAATCAACTCCTATTTGTAATTCGAATTTAGAACTACATGCAATTAATTTGTAACCTACTGTTGGCCATAATGGTCACCTGCCATGATACTAAAACTTGAGGCATTGAATAATTAGTAATTGAATGTAATTTCCTTCTATTGTCCCCAGGTTCCACGCCTTCCCGTCCAAAAACTGACAGACAGTATCTCCGCCACGATTTTCTTCCTCATGTAAACAATTGTGGGTCCGAGGAGAATAACAAATGTGCTAATTCATGAAACTCACCAGGATCCGCCTCCCCTTCCCATCCTCATCTTTGAGGGCAGGCAATTAAATCCAAGAATTATAGTCAGTGGAGTCGCAGTGATCACCTAATTGCCGTGCGTGCAAAATCCGCGTCCGTATTGGACTACGCTACATGAACGTGTTGCATCGACGGAAGAACTAAATGCGTGTTTGCACTCAACGTGTGCACACAATTTGAATTTCATTGTCTTCATGGGATTTCACATGGATGAAAACAAAAGGGGATTTCGTGCAAGGCAAGGGCTGGTTGGTAATTCAGGGGTGATTGTTTTGCAAAAGCGAGTCAATCCAATTCGCTCCATAGTACAAGACCATAGAAGGGATCGACTGTTTATTTATTGATTATCCAGACTCAGCCGAGTGTGGAATCCAGTGGACAAAGAATTCAAGAGGAGGATCACACACCCTCTTTGATTAATGTGTCATGCCCAACTGACCGTTGACACGTTTGTGTCTATGTGTGCTGTACTCTGTACTACGACATCAAATGCGGTGGACCTTGCCAATTTATAAATAATAAATTTGTCAGAACACGTTCTTCAAGGTGGCAGCTCCCCAGCGGGATGCGACAGAAATTTTGCATAATTACATCAGTCTATGTGTAATCGTTAAATTCTAATTGAGTCATAAATTAAACTGTATTGTAAAACAAGGCAGAAGGACGCATTTACCACTGCCAAAAATACCAGCCAAGAGAGCGACCTTCTAAGCACACCAATTTATTAATTTCATTTTATAAATATTTCCAATGGCGCTGATTCTTTATAAAATGTTGACTATCCAGTCCAGTCTGTTTTACTCTTGACTGCTTATAAAATGTGAGGATGCAAAGTGAGCTAATTTTTTGCAAATAGAAATTTAAGGAGCACCAAAGCGTTTCTTCCAAATTCCGTAAAAATCAAATTAACAATCCAACTGAATTCCACCACACTTAATGAGATCAGACGGTACGGCACAGTCTTTGCTTGTGCATGGAGCATAGAAAGAAGTTTGGCTGTTGTAAAACGTGGCGAATGGAATTGAATTGAATGAACTCATTCAAGTGTCTTGAAACAGTCACACTGATTCCATGTGCGAAACGAATCAATGTTCGAAGAAATAAGATTGTCTGCTCCGTCGTCATCTTCCTCCATCCAAGACTGACTCAAGACGCCCAATGGAAGAGGTAGGAATGGAAAATGGAGTCGATGTCTAAAAGTGCTTTGCTCAAATGAAGAGCTTTTCTCTAGTGTTGGCATTCAAACTGAAAATACTTACGAACGTTATGTGTTGTACGGGTTGTGTGTGTTTGAGTGATTCAAATAGAGTATTGATGCGATGGCGTCTCAAATCAGTGATTACATTGTCCTCCTCCTCAACGCGTCATCATCCCGACTTCTCCTGCCCATTGTTGAACAATGAACATTTGAAGCAATTTGAAGTGAAGAACATGGATTGAATTACACGGATGGCTTATCGTCGTATTCATCGGTGGATATTGTCGTCGCTCGTGGAATGATGAGATGAGATGACAGAGTGATTGTTTTCTAAGCTGTCGCGTTCTTTTACAATTCTATGTCTATTGTTGTCAGATTGTCGAGTCTAGTGCTATTTTTGAGCATGTTAATTTAAATTTTAATAAACTATAATTAATTCTAAAATAAAAATTCGGCTAGTATAAATCAGCCTTGCCTGGTTTCCGTGTATTGTAATAAAATTGTGATTAAACTACATTTTGATAAAATAGAAATTCTATGAAATTTGAAAGCTAATTCTGTAAACCAAAATTTCATTAATTAATTCAATTTAATTTCTTGAAAACAAGTGCGGTAACCAGCTTCAAAAGGTGTTCGATGGGTTTTAATTTTTGCTGTAAATGTGTTTATATATTTGCAGCTATACAATTTCTAAACTTGTTAATTATTGCTACAAGCTAAAGAGCAAAGTAGCCAAAAGGAATCGATGCAGCGCTTCCTGCTTTCCGCCCGAATCCATTTGGCACATCGTGTATTAATCCTGGGAAGTTCCAGACGCCCAAAAACATTTCTAGCCATTTGTTAGATCCATAAAATCCAGAGGAGTTTGGAAAGGATGGATTGGGTTTGGTTGTGGAGAGAGAATTCAGCATGGCTGAAAAGGAGGATTTGGATGCAGGCGGAGCAAACTGGCCTTGGGATGTCATGCTCCCAGGTGATTTCTCATCATCTCTCGGCCCCAGGGATCCCTCCAAATCCCGCCCTATCTCAATCAAAAAGGACCCTTCGCCCAAAACATAACCTGGCAGGGAAACAATGGACCACAACATCATTAACTACTCTCCATCATTCCCCCTCCTTCTTGTACCAAAACATCGTAAACTTTTTTCAAAAACACAATTATTACATCTTCTAAAGTCTTTGTGCTTTAACGAAGGATGGTTGAACGTTCCTGCACAAAAATAACCTGCCCAAACAATAATCACTTTGAATTTATGGGAAAATGAGAGAATAAAAAATTAAGACGTGTATTACATACTACTTACCATGATGTAGCATAGCCATAGCCGTTACTAGTACGTAACCTATTTGGAATTTCTTAGAAGGTTTGTAAATTACAGGGATTGGCAAAAGTAAAGATCGATCAATTTAACTGCTGGATTGCATGGAAGGAATGACTTTATACTAAACCATAAACTTATCGATGAAAATGTGGGACTACATAAAAAAAATGTGGTGGAAAGGAAAATGAAGGTAATTACGATGTCTGTGGTGGCCGTTGGAATTAGGATATATAGAAAGGTGGGGATAGGATAAAGGAAGGAACAGAGTAATTTAGTCATCACGACATGTGATGTGATGAGAATTTGAGGTTCACTCCGGCATCTTTTCCTCGAATCCATCTTGAGTGAAGGAAGATTTCTTATCATCATCTTCAAACTTTTCATATCTCAACTAAACAGACAGAGGACGAGGAACCCAAGTCTCAATTTTCTCTCCCATGTGATGCAACAATGGCAGACATTCCACTCCAAAAGAAAAAAAGGATTCCTTTTCCCTCCACCAGCTGTAGCCCCCCGGAAAAAATCAATCTACCAAATAATCGCATGGAAAAATCCTCACCTCCCGCCACGAAACAATGCAAAAGCAGACATGAAATATATTCGTTTACTTTGACTGCCCTTGGCCATGCATGGCTGAACGTCTAAAATATAGTTATCTGAACACCCGCGGTGCTTCTCCCTGATGAGGAAAAAACACAAAATATGTTCAATGTGTCCCTGCATACAATTAAACGCGTTAAAAAAAAACGGTATATTTAGCATAGTTTAAATCCATCCAATAAAAAATAATTATTAATTATTAAGCTATAATGTGATTAATTAGTTCATTTTTTTGTATGCTCTAATTTAAACTTCACAAACTTATTAAATGGTATTGTAAACAGATGCATGATTTTAAAACATCATGCCATCCCAACAGCCATGGGAAAGGTCAATCAGCTTGTAAAATTATTCATTTTTATTGCTTCATAATATACTATAAACCACATTGAGGATTAACGAACAACATCCGAGCCTTCCATTCCGAAAATCCCAGGCTTTAATAGCTTACATGTACACTTCAAATTAACATGAGTGAAACGGCTTTGACTGAATTAATTTTGAAATGATTATAGGTCTAGGTTCTTTATTGAGTGTAATGTGGCTGCGTAATGTTATATAGATTTAAATCATGAAACACAACGACTTGAGCCATTGGGTTTTGCCTATCGACTGACTCCCTCGTTGAACGACGTTAGATGTGAATCCCTAGTCAATTATTCCATTTGCTTTCGCCATTACCCGTCCGCCGTTGTTCCTCCTTCGTTTGTTTGTCGAGATTTGTGATGGGGGGGAGGGAACAAATTGTGGTTTTGATGCTGCGTGTAGTAATAATATTATTACCCAAGTTATGTGGGAAACCAAAATGTGCACACCATAGGCTGGGAGGAATGAGTCGTTGGAAGAGATTAATGGATTTGTCAGTTTTCCTTATTTGGATTTTGAAGCGAGTCTTGGCCTGGGCTCCGGTTTTGCAAACTCCATACAAAAAAGTGCTAGGACTTTAATTTCGGGGGATATTTCTCATTGGAATAGGACCCTACTAACTACCGGGTTCCCTATTTTTGGTGGATGTGAAATCGGCATAAGGTCGAGTCACGTACCGCATTGTCATAATGGTGTGAACACACACTCCGTGACACGAGAGCAAGAGCCTGGGTTATAAATGATCCCGGGCCTTTTCCAATGCGGGAAGGATCAGTCAATCATAGGCATTGCTACTAGGAAACAAGTAGAGCTGCTATCTTGATAACGACGATGGCGGCACTCAAATAGATGAGGGGTTAGCCGAGAGTAGAACTCTGGGAAATTTGGAGGGATGCGTTAGTATAATTCGACAAAAGAATAAAAAGGACTACATGATATTGCAAGCCACAGCTAACCATTAGGAATGGCGGACATTGGGGGTTTGTGTTAAAGTGATGAGCATCTGAGCTGGCACTTTTACGTTGAGCGACGAAGACTAACAACATTCTGTGCCTGGAAACCGAAATCGGGGATTATTACAACCGCAGGATCCGCCGCCGCCGCGCCATGCCAGCAGATCAAATGCCATGTCGGTTGGTGCAGTATGGTGCCCCGCTCTCGGATTTGCCTGCTGTGAAGATAAAAACTTGGGATTTGGCCATGTAGAACATTTGTACGTACGATAAAAGATACTTTATTAGAATGGCAAGCGATGTCCTTTAGCCTGGACCATCCGGGTCTTTTCACACCCTTCCTTTTTATTAAATTTTCACACCCTTGCCATATATCACGAACAATTCTCCGACAGGCCACACCCCGCCGACTCCTCTTCCTTTTTACGCCCGTCGTAACATGGATAAAGTAATGCTCATCTCTGAATTCCAAAAGTGAAAGAGTAGCCTCGCATCTGTGATCCCCATTCGCATTCTGTTTCCAGGCCACATCCGCTCATCCTTTGTCGCCGTAATACAGTGATAAAAGAATTCCAATTAAGGACATTGGGACTTTCTCCGTATGAGGCTGACTTGATCAAGGGTGAACTTTAATTGAAAGAATGAACTTTCGGGTTATTCGTTAGTTGTTTCAAACTCGAGACGAAAACCGGGGAGTGACAGTCCCCTCCTAATAAAGCACTTAATGAGCAAAGAATAATAGCATATTTGTGTTCGTAAAAATAATTGGATTTTCAAACCCATTGTAAGCCGATGTGTCCGTATTATATCGCTAATTCATAATACGTAGTAAAACTAGTGTAGCTTATACATAAGATAGTGTTTAAAATATTTATCAACTGGTATCTAAAGTACTTTTATGCTACGGCCCGATCAAAAACTATCTATCATAAACCAATATTTGTGGCCAACCTTGATATATCCACTCCAATGCGCACCCACAAACAAACTTCGAAAATCTTTTTTACAAACCA
>JAAXYW010001524.1:0-20978 GCA_036851895.1 Orthonychiurus folsomi | reverse complement strand
GAATGTTAACCTCCCTCCTGTACGTTCGTTGTGTGGTAACCACGGGTTCAGATTTTGAAAAAATTTCAATAATTCTAGGTTTTTTAAAACGTGGTATAATATGGAGACATTTGACACATCTAAAAAAAACTCCACGCGAATACCTATTGAATAAGCCCAGTTTGAAAGAAATCGGCTTTATGGTTCGCGAGTTATAGCCTTATGTAATCGTACTAAACAAAAAGAAACACCCTGTATTACATAAGTAGAAGGAGAAAAGGTTTGATCAAAGACATCTGGCCCCATCATATCGCTTTTATCCCTCAAATCAGAGTAAATTAAATTTTCTATTCAAACCCTAGGTTTTAAAAGGATTTGAATTTCGCTTTCAATTTTTAATTCAGGAGATATTCTGGTTGACGAGCTCCGAATAATACCCATCATTCCTTCGTTCGTACCCGCTGTGCATACATAAGTAGTTTGCCCAAGTCAAAAGTGAATTGAAATAAATTCATTCTTACCTCACTCAAGAAATGGGACTTCTATAACACAGGCAGGCTGTTGTTTTCTTCTTTTTTCGTTCCACCATAAGTTTGGATGACTTTGCACAAATCTTTTAAATAAAAGGAGTTCACGATTCTGAAATCAAATCAAATAAGATGAGTCCAGACATCCAGAGCATCACCACATCTTGTATGTTTTGTATAGATGACAGTCAAATTCAATTGCATAAATAATAAGTAAATGCACGACGAGAGGAGCTAAGGACTTCAATTCAAGCCGAGAAGTTAGCAAAATAGCAAAACTTGTGCAACTTCTCTCCATGCTAATTACATCAACTTTTCTGTCTAGAAAATCATTCAGTCGGCTTGAACATTTTGATAAAATGTCACGACAATTAATTCTAATGCTTTCCGACATATATCAGTGACCAGCGTCGCGAACATGTGGTGTATTGCTACAAGATTTCCAATCCCACTCGAATTTAAAACTAGGTCAGTATTTAACAGAGAAAATCATTACTACTCACATAAATCCATTTACCAAAATATTTAATGTGGGTATCATATTGAAAATAGTCTTAAACATTAGAACATTACAATGAAGCGTACACGTAGAGTACAAGTACACGTGTGCCTTTACAAAGACCCAATCAGGCGATGAGACCCTGACCAAATTCCAATGGGAATAAAGGAGCTGGACTAAAAATAATGTGTCTGCATATTGAAATGCTTCACTCTTTGTTTTAATGCCGATCACAAAAAAGTAACAGTAATTGAAGATTTGAGAGCAGGGGTTGGGGTATGGAATGTCAGTCGGATTTGTGTAAACCGAGCGAGATTTTTCACAGGCAGGATTTGTAATGTCAGGAGGACTACTGCTTGCCTTATCAAGTACGGATACGTAATACAATACAAGCAAGGAACATAGTTTTCGAATAATTTCCCAATGAAACCAAGGTCAAAGAGATCATTTGGTTTTCATACTATTATTAACCCAATTTCTACAATGAGAAACGAGTGGGGACATACACAAGTGAACTTTCTTGATAAAATTAAAGCAAATATCCTTTTGGGCAGTGCAATCTTGAGGAAATAATAGTGGGCAAAACGAGGTTTAAGCAGGATATTTTGTACTCAAATTTGTATCATTACTTTGTCCCAATTAATTATTTCAAAAGAATTATTTTCACATTTATAGCCTCAAATGTAAAAGAAAGTTGTAGAGGTTCTGAGAATGCTTTCGGGCTTATTTCTTAATACTAAAAATTAATTCTCTGTAATCCCACAAAATACGTAGTGTACTACTGTAGTGAAATTTTTTGGTTGTAACAGCAAATATAATCCAATCTTACGTGATTTTCTTAGATGACTCAATAATAATTTTATACTGCAGATACAATGATGTTAATAATCCCTTGAGGCCTTACGATTAGCATGTAATCCATGCAAAGTACAAAATGAATTGTGTGGCAACTTTAAATTTAATTATAAAAGGATGGATCATCCCCCCCCCTTGTGCAGCGCTGACCAATGAAGTGGAAAAGTACTACGCTAACTTGAGAAGGAATTTTCCAACAATTTTTTGCTCCTAGGCAGCAATTAAGCGCCGGAAGGATTATTGTCCACAATTACTATTCATCACACCCAGACTGTATGCATTTATTTACAAATCCTACCTCCACCTAATCTGAGTCGTCGTGACCCATTGGAAGTATTTTCTCACGGATGACCATTAATTATATTCGTCTTTGATGCAGGTGCGATGGATTGGACGTCACGCGCACGCGCGCTGGGCGAATGTGGCGCTGCACTAGTATACGCGTTATCGTGGTTCCATTACCAGCAATTATAAAGTTTTCAATTATATTTTGATTAAAAACAATTATTTTTAAGTAAACAAAGCCATACAAATCAGGTTGCCAAATACAGAGTAACTCACACTGATAGGAATGATGTGAACAAGGAGTTAAATGAAAGTATTATTTCTCATCCTCTTGTGAATTCAGTAAATACAGACTGTGTAAGTACACCATGCAATAAATAAAATACGAAAAACAAATAGTAGCCCAGTGCTTTGTATATATGACTATGACTCTTGACTTTTTTATTACATGTAAATTTAATTTGCATGCATCCAGCTGCACTCACTCCTTTGACTGTAAATCAGCTTGACTTGCCAAGTCCCAGCCTTGACTTTCAAAAAGGAATGGAGGACTCAAAGTCAATTATATTTTAAATATTTCCTACGTACGTGAATGTGCAATAAAACTAGTAAGGCGCAGTCGTCACACTCGTAAAATTTCTCTTGTTTAACGGCGGAGTTTGTTTGGATTCCAAATCCAATCCGCGTACGAGTTAGTGTTTATGCAATTTTGTAAACTGTCTTGGTCGACGTTTAAGTGCCCAGGATTGACTGCTTGTCAACATATATGGAAATTAAGAGCTACATGTTGATTAAATAATCCCATTTTACATGCCATTGACTATGTATTATTTAGATTTTTGAAGGACATTAGCAACATGCTTGGAGTACACATCCTCTATTATTAAATTAATTTCCGTCGTCCTCAATCACGACCCAGTTGGTATTTGAAGGTTGATTTTGCAAAAGGCCCCCAGAAATGTACATAAGAAATTATGATGAATTGCCATAAGGAATTAAGGACTGGGCTGGAATACCTTGGGGGTGTGAAGAAGGTTTGAGGGGGGTCAATGAAACTCAGCATGATTCAAGCAATTAATCAAACTTCTGCTGTCAATGGTTGCTTTGTAATATATCACCGCTGCGGTGCGGTGTGTATGGTGGACAGGTGTACTTTCTAATTGCTATTTAGTGATGAAAATGTGTTTTATTAATGACTCTGTGACACTTCAAAATAGAAATCAGTTGCATTTCCTTTGCAAAATTTGGAATTGTTGTGTAGAAAGCCGCCAAAGTCAAAGGGGTTGTACTCACCGCACAATCTGAGCACACCTCAATTCCCATGTCATGACTTTCTACCACAAAAAGTGTGCTAATTATCATATCCGATGTGTTTTAGTCCTAACTGCATTCCTGTGTATGCATGCAAGAAGTTCCTCCCATTAAAGTGCACAAAGGAATACCATGATCTGTAACCTAACCTGGGGGATTTAATTATCACAACCTTCCCAAATTCAAAATCAGTGAGACCAAGAGCATAGAGCATGCATGCCAAAATAATTGATCGCGCATGCGCGCTCGTGTAGGCGTAGCATTGAAATTAAGATCTGCATTTGGCTTTGACACTTTTCTTAATCCAAATCCCAACCGCCGAGTACCACACACACTCTTATGTGCACCCAAGAAAAAAATTCGGGAAATTCACGCATATCAGTGTCGAGTTAACCATAGTCATCCCATTCATTATTAAATTAGAGAAAATTGGGCCCTTTGCAAGCGGAATGGATCTCATACGCGGCGCGCGCGACACTGCACGCAAGCCTTTCTAAAGTTGAAGACAACGTTTGAGATGTTGGATCCTAAGACAATTTCTTAACATGGTCACTTCTCAGCAGGACAGAGAAGGATTGGATTCCACAAATTCTTGGAGAGCCCAAATGAAACCAACAGCTACTCCCAACTACAGGATGGTTTGGGTTGCAAATAAATAATTCGCAGTTCTCAGATGGGGCTGACTCCTGATTTTATCAGAAGAAAGTTGATCCCCAACAGAGACGAGTCCGTGAGTGGAGGGCAGTGGTTGAACAGTAAATTCCTTTGAATGACGATTGCAACTTCTGTTGCAATCTTAAATCTTTGAACGTAAATATTGCAGCACAGGAATAATCACCAACCGCTGAGCGTTACTAGATCACATAAATTAATGGGCCAACTACCACTAGCCATGGTTTATTCTGTAAATATTGTGACCTGACTTTAATGCTGTTTGAATCTGTCTGATTTTCTCAAGATTAAATTGCAAAACTTAGCCAAATTTATTATTAAGTCAACAAAGACACGCATCGCATCATTTTTAATTACTTCACTTCGGCACTTGAGCAGGACTCACATGAAGAATCCCTCATCTCAATTTAGCCTGGGAAATTTCCTTAATGAAAATCCTTCATGCTGTACTTAAGAACGCACTCACGTATAAAATTAAATCTTCACTTTCATTTTCTTCTTCTTTAAACCTCTGACCCGTGCCAAGAGCAGAGATGATACAATGCAAACTAAGTAAGTCGATATTTTATATCATGCACTGTTGCACGCAATATGAAATGCGCCTCCGTTGGTCAGTAATATTAAGTCATTCATCCTTTTTTGAAACAGGTCTATGAATTAACAAGGGTTTTCACGCCTTGGATAAATTAGGCAAGTTTGGAATTAGAGGGCACGTGTTCTTCCTCTTGCGAAAACATCACATGCAGTGAAAGTTAGTGTTTAACTTTATTTTAATGTGCTGAACAAAGACGCCACAAGTATAACTTTCTTAAGACTAATAATGTTTATTCTAGTGTGTCATCAATAAACATCAACAGAATTGGAAGGAGAGAACACAAGTTTTGTGCATGGGATGGGCGAGCGACAGAGAATGTTTCACTAAGTATGTAAATAATGTTACAAATGTACTTTAATTCAATTTACAATAATGCATTTAAAAAAGTGCAAATAAACTTCGGTCGTATGGCTCTTTTTGAAGTGTTGTAAAATAATTGTAAGCAAAAACTGGCTTATGGTGATGGTACACAATACATACGCTGTAGTAATTTTTCAACAGCTATCAAAACATTTTAAATTGAAAATTCTAAATTTCAAGTTGTATAGTTAAATTATCTTATATTTAAAATAAATCTGCACAAATTTTTGGCTCATTGAAGGACACATAATCCTAACAGCTATTACAGCATCTCATTTCTTTGAATGAGTGGCAGCATCAAGCCTGATGAGATTAGCGCACAGAATACAATAAGGAGTATTACAACAATTACCGCAGACATGAATAAGATGAAGAGTTATTGCACTTGACCAACTCATGCAAAACCAGGGAAGCATATGGTCAGAGTTAATACAATTTGTTAAATGCTAACTGAAACTACAACTCAAACTCATTCGGCTGTCAAATACTCACTCAAAGCAAATTGCACAACGTCTCGTATCGTTTTCCTTGGTTATTGTCTTCGCATAAAACGCTTTTGAACATGCATTTATTGTAATTGTTAATGCAATGAACAAGGGCAAAAGCATTGCATTCACAATAATTACAACTACACTATTCAATTGCTGTCAAAATGTTCAGGAGGGTGTCTCATAAATGCCTGCTCATTGTTTAGCGTAGTTTCAAACCCTGTTTGGAATATTATTACCTAACCTAACAGTTTCATAATAAACAATTGGAAGTATCAAAATGTCTTGTAGGATGTTTACATACCATGTGCGTTACGTGCAAATAGTATTATTAGAGATAGATTCAATTTCACTTCGCTTAATTGAGCATCTCACAGTTTCACCTTCAGCCTCACTAAATATGGTATTAAATTCAAATTATTAAATTTCAAGTTCATGCAATAAGGATTCCTTTTGCATGCTTTAATACATTCCTCAGCAGCACAATCCTTTAAAATACTCGCCCCATTGAGCACAGTATTCTTCATGATGAGTAGAACAATGCAATGATTAAATTAACACACACTTTGAACAGTTCATTCATTTTTGGAATGGATAATAATTAGCTTCAAAGGTCAAATTTACTTAAAGCTCGGACTCAAACAAATTGAAAGGAGAGCAACTAAGTGCATGTAAATTTTGCATATGCACATTGTTTTACCTTGTACAATACTTTGCTAGTAGACAGTACTGGTCAACCCTAATAACCTTAAGCACATGCAATATGAAAGAGTGAGAATGAAAAGGACCTAGGATTTTAATTAAAATGGCCCATAAAAATGCATTAAATCAGATTTACGGAAGGCTGTTCACTAATCACTGTCAATTCTAGCATCGTGCTGAAGCAGCTTTCATTACATAAGTAGTGTATGTAGACTTATCGTCAATTAGAACACTTCACCCAGTTTTTAGCATATGCCAGGGCCTCTGTACATGGACTATGCTATTCTGTGAGGTTCTGCAGCTCTTTTATTTAGACAGGAATATTTGTCGCTCTAAAAATTTATATACAAATTTGTCAAATTCCACTCCAATGTTCTTAATATATTAAAATTAGTCATTGTAATTAAGAGAAGATTCACACTGAACGCAAGCAGACCTGATTTATATATTATTCAAGCTGCTGATAAAGCTATGTGCCATGCCTAAGTTAGAAAATATACATGGTAGCTAGTCTCAAAACTGGGAAAAGTCATTTGCGCAGGATTTGACATTAAATTGTTTGAAGGTTAATTGCAATGGGTGGGACGAGACGAATAACTTTGTCATTCAATTAGCATAAGACAATCTACCACTTGAATCAACAATGAAGACTTTATCGTGCTCAAATTTGCATAAAGCACTGTACGTAAAAGACGGATTTAGCATTTGTGTTTACAAGAAATGAACAACCTCAAAGACGAGGCTTGTGCTAATACAAAGGTTTTAAAGACACTTTTCGACAAATTTTTAGCGCTGCTGTCTCCTGACAAATGGAAAATGAAGTGGCAAAGAGCATTGACTTTCCGGAAATGACGTAATTGAAATTTCATAGTAAAATCCAAAATTCCACCCCTTCGTAGCAGCAATAATACGGAAAAAGTGCTGGTTGGATTAAAGAAAACGGTGAACTTCCGCCGCGCTTGACTACCACCTGCCCAAGGAATATAATGAAGTTGACAAAAATTACATCCTCCTTCCGAGTGACACTTGAATTGAATTTTGCCAATAAACAGTTCAATTTGCTATGCCTGATTTTGACTGCTTTCCGCTCCAGCGGAGTAATAAAGGCTCGGATTTGTCAAGGCTGACAATCCTTGTGTCGCCTTGAGGGATATTCTCAAATACTAAAAAGCAATGTTCAAGTGCATTGTTGCGAGAATGTGTGAACTATGAATCAGCCCCATAAGATGAATTTTAAAAAGAATTTGCTGACAAAAATTAGCACTCATATTAAGCTGCAATGTTAGCCCTGTGCTCGCTCCAAATAAAATATATGTTTACATATTCATGTCAATATGTAAATGATATTTGCATAACTAGGATATATTAAGTTTATCCAGTGAAGCATTCTGTAATTAAATGAATTTTCTTTGTCATGTTTTGTCAGGAGTACAATGGAAGGAAATCAGAGTACGGGGAATAAATAATTCCAGTGAGGATGATAGCTACTTTCTTAATATTAAAGCGTGTGCAGTTTACTACTTGCAAAAAAATGTGAAGGTTAAAGCATTCCCATGACAGGCACTTCTGCCGTACTCAAGTTGCTTTGCATCCATTGCGCAATCTCAAAACCAAACAGGATTTTTCTGCAATGGCAAGTAAGCTGTGCTGTGTCGTGATGCAATTTGGAGTCCGCCAAAATTATGACGGATTTTTATAGTCTACGGGATGAATTCACTCTTGAAAAATGTTACTCGCCACATGTACTAAATGTTATGACTAAATATTCGCTCGACTGCACGGTGAGGATTAATCCATCACATTTCCACCCACACAATATAGCTTATACAATTCCCTTGGTTGACGACAACGGAGAAATACATGTTTCAAAAATAATGATGTGTCAGGTATTTCTTCAATTTGAATGTAGTTGTTACAAAGAGTTGAGTCAAGTTCAAAAGGCTAACCTTCAAAGCTAACACACCCCTGTCTTTTACCTACATGCTTAACTCTCATTCCCAATTAGTCAGACGTCACAGATGGATGTGATCTTCACTGCCAGTTCTCGCTGACTCATCAACTTGGAATTGTATAACTCAGCTCATTGATTTATTTGGGCATGACTTTAACACATGAATAAGATTCTACATCTAGTTGTAGCTAATATAAAGGATCTTTAATTAATAGGATTAATTCCATTGGCTGACATTGAACACAACTTATTCAACTCTGCATTTCAAGACAAATATTTAAGTGCGCTTGAAAATGCGATATGAAGCTTCATGGACATGCGCAGACGGCAGAGAAATTTTTAACCTGAAATGTCAGTCAAATTTTTGTCAACATCAAATGTCACGTCATGGCCCCCAGCCCTACGGACTTGTATTTTATTTTGAAATTGTGTTCTTTTCTTGCTTTCAGTACATGTTGTTAAATTGCTCACGCTTTGCCCTTTATTTTCCTCACATTGTTCTTCCTTGCACACTAATAACTTTGCAACACGAATGACTGATTTTGGTAGGATTGCCATTCCATGCCATCCACCTGTGATTGTGATGTGGTAGTTTAACAAGCAGAGCGGCCCAGGACGCACGGGCGAAGACCATAAGACTCGGTTAACAACAAAATCCACACCGCTGACTGCACGGATGATAAAATAAACTATGTCAATTGTAATTACGGTTTAGGAAGTACAACGTAATCGTACGCACGCAGTTGTCCGCAGACCTGGGCAGTCGCAGCAAAGGGAAAGTGGTGAAGATGACAAAAGGAGTATGTACACAGACAGGACTGTGTTTAAAACGAAGTTGGAATGGAAGATGTCACAAGATAATCATCATCTGTGAGAACCGCAAAAGGGCCTCCCTTAATCAAATGAAATTCCGCAGAATCCATCTCAACACTTGCGCGGCATTTGCATGCATTTCCCTTCGTCTGGAGTGTAAAATCAACAAAGATAATATCCAAGACCACATCACGTTTTAACGACGACACAGTCTACAGTGTGTTTAGTGTTTACGGTGGAGACGGGAATTTAGAACACCATTATCGCTATGACATGAATCTTTCGTGATTATAAATCTCTCCATGTAAATCAAACCCGAGCTAATAATCGTGCCTTTTGTTTGAAGATGGGATTCCCCTACCTTCACGCTTCAAATATTTCTTCAAACACAACAAAGGTGGATTTTGTCATCTGATTCTAATTACTGGGCTCATCCAAGACCGCACAACGCAGAGGTGTGTGGGTCGCTATCCATTCAAAATGTTAATTGACTGAAACATGAAACTTTGCTGGGAATTCGTCTCTATTAAAGCCATAGATTTTAGATGTTCAATGGATGTGACCAGCACAGCAACTAGAAACCGGAATAGTTTATATAAATTAAAATAATTAAACCCTATATCAACTACAAAGATAAGATTTTGTGATTTTGAGTGTTTTGATGCTAAACCGTCGGAGGAATGTGAATTACGGTGGAATCCTACCATCCAGTAACAATAAAATCATGACACATGAAATGCATTGCAAAATTCCTACCGAATGCTTTGCGGCATTGAGCGTGAAAGTGAGGATTGAACAGGTGGGTTCATGGAATGCTTTATAAATAATTCATCAACCTATAAACCTACTGCAACTGCACGGTGTATTGCAATGTCATGTGTGCGTGTGTGGGAAGCCTCCCCGAAGAATGTGATAAACAAATAAGGAGATGGCAATTGATAAACGTGCAGATCATATATCTTTCATCCTGTCAACCCTTGGCCTTACACACAAGTATAATTTCACTTGTGGTTGCGGTTGCATCCAAAACATCGTATTTTTATGCAAATAGTAAGTAGTATGCTACACACGTTTACAAGTAAACACGGTTTTTGTAAATTAAAATTCACGAATCCGCTCCCTCCTTGAAATTGATGACCACTAAGTTTCTAGCTTCAAAATGTAGAAAGTAGTATTCAAGTAAATGTTGATCACTAAACTTAAAGAAAATGAAACGTCAAGCAAGTCAAATCGATGCTCTCTTTTATATGTCTTTTGAAGCAGTCTGTTATGTGTGAAGAAATGCAATCAGGAAATGACTCGTCCAAAATTGTCACCAAAATGAAAAGTATAAATCCCCGTTCTATTAGTCAAATGCATCAGTTACTTAAACTACTGTGATGGAATACTAAGTTTCAGTCGGAGCTCAAGGTAACTAACTAAGTTCGCAAGCTTTCACTTCCCCTCCCAGCCATTCTGTGCAATTTAGAATGAAAGACTTCCAAGCAAAGATGTCAATCAAATCACCCAGACCAATGCCTTGTCTTGCCTACCAAATAAAAATAAATGAGAATGAGTAAGCTCCATGCATTCAAGTCGTGTTCATTCTTTTTTAAAATCTGACATTGTTCATTATTATTTTAGTCAACTATTCTAAGCACACCTTGCCGGCTTCCAACAAGCAACTATCTTTATGGTTAACATTACACAAGGCGGTTTCTCTTTGGCCATTCCTTTCTGTTAAAAGCTCTTTAGTCTTCAACCAGCTTTGCATTGAAAGAATTCTATATGATTATGACACGGAGTGCTCTCTATGAGCTAGAAATACACAAACTTAGCACCAACTTGATTAATACTAGTCAACTGCAACAAGATTCCAGTTTAGCGCGCTTTGATCTGGTAACCGTAGCAAATATCCAAGCCTGTTGAGTATGTTGATTAAGAAATAAAGCCATTTAAGCCACTGTTACGCTAATATATCAATGTAGTCCAAACCGGCATATAAACGCCCAAAATTATTCAAGTTACGTTACAAAATATTCTGTAGTTCACAAAATGCGTGCATAACAATGGGTTGCCGGCCCTAGACCGTGAATAAATTATAAAAATGGAAGATTGAGAGTGAAACAAAAACCACAAACCGGACAAACAAATACGATCAAAACGTGCACATTCCACCGTGACAGTTTTCTGCAATCTAACGGCATTCATTGCATTGCGTTTCATGAGCTCACTTCCTCTCACCTCCATTTTAAAAGAACAAAAAATTGACAAATTGAAGACCAGGGAATGTACTCAGGGCTCAACAAAGACTTGGTATCCCATCCAAAGCCATTTTCATTTGAAAATACTTTGTTCCGGTGATTTGAACGGTGTTTCCAAACAACTCCCCAAGTACAAAAATTGACACAATAAAGTGCAGGAATTGTACCCTGGACCATTTCTTCGGTCGAGTAACATCTAACTTGGCTCCCTAGCTGTGCTCTCACTGAAATAATGGAGATTAGGAATGAAATGTTGTTGACATATCCGCAAGATAATGAATGATTCATTTCTTTTTCTGCTAAATTGCATAATTTGCTGGTGTCGTCGTGGTATGGGCAGCCAACCAAATACCATTCATCGAAACAATAGCATGCAGTAATAAATAATAACACTCTCAGACTTTACATTTCATGGGGCACCGTCTCTTTGCTCGTATTTAAATCTTTCAATATACAAATGTCCATCATAGGCTTTAAGGTTTCGGTGATACTCGTGATACGCTGCAGATTTTGGCAACTTCTTAAATTGTTCCGGATTTTTACAAACGTGCATTTCGGTCGACGGGACGAGCACGTGCAAGTCATAATTTTATATTTTTAAGAGAATTGGGCTTTAAATTTACTGTTATCATAATTGTCATCCTTTTTCAGTATTGGAAAACGTCTAACAACAGCTTTCGTAATCAATCCAGGTGCCAGTATCCATCACTCACAATTGGCTTGAAAATCAAATTAGCATAACATTTTGATTTGCACTACTACTATATTGACTTGACTTGTTCACAGAATTTCACACATTGATGTCGAGCGAATAATGCAACTCCCGACCCGCCTCATACAATTCCCAGTCACCTTGTAAGAAAGTGCAAAGAAAAACATTGTTCCATTATACTCTCCATCGACTACGACGACGACGAGGTGTCAAGTCATCAAGTGTGTATATTATACATTGTATGCATTCATGGATGTATGGGTCGTTACAACTAGAGCAACACTTAATATATCAGTAGGAATATTGACACCTTAAATTAGACAGGTTAGTGGTCTAATGGTGATGGAAAGGGTTTGTCAAGGTCTCCATTCGAGTTTCACTTGTATTCTTGTGTTGTTCTTGCATGTTACCTGAGCTGGTTAGTTGAGCATAGTACATGGTCCATGGATAGCTATGGGCAGAAGTTGACTACACATGCACAGAAATGGGTTAAACTCGTAGCTGGGGCTTACCCGCAGGACATTGAGAAAAAGATAAATTGGGAAGGTCAAATTTAAGAAAAAAAGGGAAAGAGAACATGGAGTTCGAAGCCTGGAAACAGGTATGATAATTAAGACGAATGCAAGAAATTACATTTACAAAATACAGTTCTCATGCAGTGAATTGAGTCAAGCACTGACCGATTCTCACGCAGACCTAGTCATGCACAAGTGTTCTAGTATTTATATAATTATAGCCGAAGAGTGATTAAAATTAAGTTTAATCCAAGACGTCCAAAGAACGGAGGGCTGTCTCCAAGAAAATGAATGAAAGGCTTTACAAGAAGTCTGAGAAATCTCTGGAATTAATTCCACCCACAATAGCTGAGCTTAAATCCCTTCTACGTGGATTCATTAATTAGCCAACTTGTTTAGAACCCCTTCACCTAATGAATCCTGAATGCATGGGGGACGAGTGACGCAAAGTTACATCTCTCCCCAATGTTGTCTCTATTGCTTCCCAATTTCTTTCGTAACTCCAGGGAAAGTAAGTACTAACGCGAGCTGGGGGAAAATGTCGCAAATTTTCTTGCCCGGCCGACACAGTCTAATCTCTAGTTCTAATTTATTTCACTCTAACACCTGTTTCAAATGAGCACTTAATGTGCAGTCAACCAATGTGAAAAGTTCGTAACCCCGTGCTTGGAATATGCTCGCATGTGTGCAGAGCTTATTTTCACACGTCTACATAAATAAAGAGGTGAATTTTTAGAATAAATTAGAATCCATGAATGAATGAATGAATGAATAAAAAGAAGAAACTGTATATGAGAGCTGCAGGTGCAGGCAGACGTACAGACGTTAGAAAGGATGGATCTTGGATTGACAACAAACACAAAATCAGCTTGCGCAATCCTTAAACAGCAAAAATCAGTTGGGATTGCAAATTGAACTACACTACTGTTAGACCTGAGAGTATTATGTGTGTTGCGTCGGGGCGTGGGACGCCGTACAGTATTAGCTGCAATTACCTGCAATTTATTGAAGCAATGCAAGTCTTTGGCGGAAAAGCCAGTATTGAATAAATTGCAGATAGTAAATGGGATATTTCTAAACATCCAATGTTTACAATCATTATTATCCCAAATGACTCGAAGGTTTGTGTGCCTCTTTCCTTCCAAGGCACTCCTTGGATTCCTTTGCAAATCAAATTACACAAGCAAAATGATTGAATTCACCCAGGAACAAATGAATGCCTTGAGTAATCTCCGTTCCGTACGTAATGTAGAGGTGATCGTTCAAAAAGATCCCAAATTTAACTATTAAAAGGGAACTGAAATGTTTGTTGAAAGATAATTTGTATGTACTTGTTGAGTGAGAGTAATGAATGACATCCGCTCCCCCTCCCCTATTATTGTTAACAGCTTCAGCATTACATGAATTAACCATGTCACGCTTGAATATCTATTGCAAATTCCCCATTGTGAATTGTTTCAACAATTCAATGCTCCTTTGGCTTTGGCTACCACACCTGCACTCAAACTACCTCCAAAGTGTAAGGAACTCTTAGCACATATTGTAATACAAGACAAACACATTTGTGGAAAAGCCGGAAACTTAAAATTGTTTTAACAATGCAACAGGCATGGCATGGGCAAGACGGTTGCAGTCCCGGCGGCCACCGTGTGCCGCAGTCGCGGTGTCAAAAAATCAATGCAGGCAAGCATGCATCCATGCAAGGCAAGGTTATGAAATATTTCAACCGAGGATTCCGTAATTTTATCTATTTCAATAATTAAGAATCAAATCCAAACTTACGTCAAATCACATGCAAGGTCCAAATAGTTTAAAAAATAAACACACGCCGCAAATAACTCAAGTCGACTCAACAGAAAATCACGACAAACACTTGCTCACAAAATAATAAACCCAGTCAAATTAAAAATTCACACAACTTGAACTTGAATTTTTGATCCGATTGTAATGCAATGGTTTACACGGATCTAGTGTTGTTCTAATGCATTTGGTTTAGCACTTGAAGTAAATACAAGAGGATACGGCGTGGGACAGGAGAGGACTTGTTGATGCTACCGCTGACAGAGCGATAAAGAAACACAAAAGACAAGAAGTGTTCTTTAAAGAAATAGAAAGGAGGATTATTAAGTGGTGCTGGGGTTGCCGGGATGCCAAGGGACCTATTACCATATCCATGCATTTACCTGTACAGGTAAGTTAAGTTTGCATTTGTAACTCACAGCAGCAAGTAAGACTCCTCGGGGGTTGAGAGGCTCCTCGCTTCCATTATGTTAAATCAAAACGACTTCAAACAGTCCCTAACTCCTTTCATTCATCCTCAGCTTCAAAGGAATTACCTTTACATTACATTAGGATCTTCGATTAATCCCTGTACCGATTTACGATGGCATACTTATACTGCTATTTCATAATGTTTCAACGGGGACATAGACTACCTACAAATATATGCGTTTAAAGATTCCAAATAAATAAAATTTATTATTTTTATGTTATAACTTTTAATTCCGCACTGCATTTGTAAGCAAATAGCAATTTCTTTTCCAAAATACAAAGATGTACTGATTCAAAGTTCAAATTTAATAGTTTGCACTATATGAAGCTTGAATTCTCATGACCTACAAAAAACATGGCCATCAACATATGGAGTATTATGTGTCATATCTTTAACTTACTAGTTATAAATATAATAAATATTGTTCATTTTACATTTCGCATGCAAAGTGTTGCAGTAATTTGTTGCATATACTTGCAAATATTTATTTATTTGTATTTCCCCACAGGTGAAGGTTAAGTCGTTTCCCGGGAATGAAATGGAGATGCTAATGACAAGACCCTCCCCCGCCCACACCAGCAGCCGAGCCAGGCAAGCACTTGCCAATAATATTTGAATTAATAATTAACGGAATGAATGAAGGGAGCCATGTGGGAAGGCAAGGGATGACCCTGGCTCCCCCAGCCATGAATGCTCGTATGGTAGTTTGTGCATTCATGCAATTTGGCCCCCATCCATTTCTACACACGAAGAGAAAGTCCCACACTTTGTAACATTGGAGGAAGCTAGTAACTTTCTTCCCCCTCGACCGACTACTACCCGGGTACCCCTCACCCGGGTTGCAGCCAGGGAATGCACCACCAGGACTACTCTGATGCAGTAGTACGAATCAAATCGATAAAGGCGTGTCGGAGCTGCGTGCTTTGCCATTCGGCTCTGTTCGACGGATGAGGGTCCGAAGAGTGCGGCTCGGGCCAACCCGGTGGAACCCATGCGCCAAAAAATCCTAGGATGATGAAAACCCGAAAAACCGAATGGACTCAATTGACATGCAATTCCCTTCCCTCCTCCGGTGAACCCACACACACAATAGTGACTCGGAGCAGAACTGAACATCTCTGCTGCATTTTGGGAGAAGAATTCACCCCTTCCGGCCTGCCAGCCATGCTCAACTCCAATGACGAAGACGGGAGAAATCGGGGAATGAGAGGGGAAGGAAAGGAAATCTGACGGAAGGAAAAATATTACTGAAATGCGACGAAGACTTTTTCTTCTTTTCGTCGTTTTGACTGTGAATTAAATCAACCGTGGAAGTGTATAGTTAGGACACGAGAATATCTAATAGTAAATTCAGACATGGTCATTGACTGCAAGGCAACGGCTCCGGAAGATCCAACTCTTTGAAAACTGTGTTGTGTCGTGGAAAATTACTATTGAAGACTAAAGGATGTTTCAGTGACCGGGAATTAGTGACCATGGAGTTTCAACATAGGGGGAAAACACCGCCGCGGCTTGCGTCTCTTCTTTCAAATATCCGTATTTTCCCGATCTCCGATTCTTCCTCTTGATTGGAAATTGAGAGTGTGAAGGGGGAAACTTTCTTGGGAGTGAGAAGGAAGAAAAAAAAAGAAGTTGGTTGGTGTTTTTGTCGTCGTCGATATTGATATCACCTTCTGATCCCTCACCAGCCCCCAAATAAATCATTTTCCTTCAGAAGAGAAACGTTGTCGAAGCTGCTTCAGGATGCAAAACAGTAAAGACAGTCACGTGGAACACCTCCAGTACGTGGGACCCTACCGCCTGGAGAAAACTTTGGGGAAGGGTCAAACAGGTAATTGCAAATCATAACATTAATTATAATTTCCTTTATATTGAACATATTGCATGGCAAGTCATCTGATTTACAACTTTAATTGATTGTGATGGACGCCTCAAATTAGAGTGGAATAATTTGGATTGACGGGAGCAGGGAATGGTCCAGTGGGAAGTTGTAATAGGATGTTCCGTATGATAGTGAGGTTGATGACGAGTAGACTCCTTTTTAATTTATTGATTTTAGAGGGATGTGAGCATTGTGTTTGTGTTTGTCCATGTCCATGTGTATGGGTTATTATTAGCTCACTCCCGAGATGGAGAAGAGAAGGGTGAAGAGTTGAACAAAATCCATCCCCTGACTCGAACTGTATGTCCGGATAAAATTATCCAAGAAAAATGCAACTCCGTTATCATCCGCTTCAACCTAGACCACTAAAAGCTCTCTGGACAATTTGAAGACCAGATTCAAGGGTATGACGTCATGGACAATCCCCAAATTCGGCAAAAGTTACAATTCCACCTGCCAGTTTCCCATCCAGCTCTCTAGGGTTGAACTTGCTGACCCTGATGACCTGTGCTTGATTTCTTGCTAGCGCTATTAGTTGATGCATCCTGTAGATACCCGCATGCTTATTGTCCATTCGTATAAGGGAATATGGCAAAGAACTCTGGATTATAGTGTTAATTTGGTTAACTTTCATGTATTTGCATTTGTTTTTATCACATTTACCTCGGTTGCATACTGGAAATACTGATTATTGCATTGTTCTATTTCTGGATTTGAAATAGCTATCGTCAAAAGAACAATAAATTAGGAGTGTCTCTACTTCAGACATGTAACTTTTCTTAGTATTCTTAGTAAGGCAAATGCAAAACTCCAAACAAATTAATCCAATTAATTCCAGAGTAAACTGTGGTTGTAGTGGTTGTACTGCATTAGTAGTAGAGTTACTAACAGGAACGGGAATTTCTCAAGATGTAGAATTGATGAATGCGGCGTGTTTCCAGCCTGGAAACAACTTCGTGATAGAAAACCCTGCCGCTCTGTTAAGACTTTAATTAAGTTTCGTAATTCTTAAGATTATTTGTTCATTCATGAAAAGTAGTAGTCATTGCAGATTCTTCCGGCGTCTTCCCGAAATGTAGTAGTGGTTTCCGTTCTTCCTTTTTGCGGAATTCTTTCAACATCTCATGGGATTAAGACTTCATTTACGTCAATACTTCTACGTGACGCTGACACTGAATTATATTCTTATTCTGCAACTGCTAACACTGGGTTTCTCAAAATTACATATATCTTTATTGACAAACAGAAATAGCTACATATTTATTTGAAGTTTGCCTACTTTACGTGACCCTATACTTAAAGCCTTCAAGTTTGCAAGCCAGCAGATGCCCTTCCCATATGCATTAAACGTCTGACTGTCATTAAATGTAGTTTAATATTGTAAACAAATTACTATAGTCGTTAGAACACAGTTCATAGGAGCTGCTATATATGTACTTATGTTGCTTCGTACATATGCCCAGCATAGTCATCATGCCCCCACGTAATTATCGCTACCCGAAATGTTGATTCCGGGCTCAATCTTGTTGACGGTTTCCTGCCAAGCCTACCGTAATCGAAAGTGTGAACGCTTAAGCCACACCAATGCCACTGCCACTTATTGCACAGTCCAGTGCACCGTTCACAGATCCAGGTTTAGCTCCACTGATGACTCCAGCATTCACTGAAGTGCAGTTTATAACTGGCTATAAAGTAAAATATATTTTTCACCTTTGATAAGACTGGTCGTAGGACTCCCGGTGCTTCTTTACCCCGTTAACCACCAGCAAAAGCAGGAAGGATTAATGGTCGCGTTAACAGTTGAATTGGAGTTTTATGTACACTCAGTCCCATGTACATTTTATTACCTTCCGTCGGTGGTATGGGCTTCAGGTCTGGGCTTAACCAACCGGACAATTTTTTTACTACTGGCCCCTAGAATCCTGGAGAAATGAGTGACTGCTGGAGTCGAATTAGACGTTTACGCCTGACGCCCACAACACTCGCGCCATTCCTCGGCCTTCCTTCCCCTTGACGTTTACTACTGGCCCCTAGAATCCTGGAGAAATGAGTGACTGCTGGAGTCGAATTAGACGTTTACGCCTGACGCCCACAACACTCGCGCCATTCCTCGGCCTTCCTCCCCTTGACGTTTATTCTATTGAGTGGAAACGAAGCCCTGGAAATGACATTAAGGCCCCGAGTTCTCTTTAATTAATTCTGCAATAAATCTAGAAGCTGAAAGGAAATCTTTATATAACCCGAACTAGTCTATTGTGTTCCTTTCGTGGCCTTGATCCAATTATTTTGTTGCACTGGATCTCCCTGGAAATCAATCCTAATGCAAATCCAGGAAGCTTGAAGTTAATTTGTGAGAAAGGGAGCTTGTTGTACGGATTCCAATAAATTTAGCCTACATGCACCGGTCAGGATCGAAGGCACAAAGCTCAAGGTTCACATTGATTTTCTTTTGTGACATTTCCACTTCCTGACTAATTTTAAAATGCTAAGCCTTCAGTGGAGCAAAATGAAATTCTTCTAAATGCAAATTCTCTTTCTTTCTCTCTTCCATTGGAGCAGGCACTAGGCTTTTGTATGACGATTCTAAAATGCAAATTTAATTAACCAAGCATACAGGAAGTGTGATGAATGAATTTTGATGATCGAGGGACAGGCGTCAGAGCTGAGCTCATACGCTAAAAGATAACCGGCACTTGATCAAATATCCTGCACGTGGATACATGACTGACGTCAGAAGGAAACTGTGATATCCATTCAACGTGGTTCCCGATTAGTTTCTTTTATAAAGGGAAATGAAAGGACTGTCATGGATATGTATGTATATGGAGTGAAAGCAGTCTTTGGTGGAAATTGGATACTTTGACTATGATCATGGGGCTTGTTAAATAAAATAGGCAGGCTCACTAGGATCCGATTTCCTAGTATTCCTTTTGTTTCTCAGTCCTCAGAGTCCAGGCATATAATTCGATCCGACTGGAAATGTCATGGGTGTCAAAATATTTCTAATCCCTTTGCTCTTCGCACTTAACGTGGTTGAACGGGTGGCTCGTTAAGATCCCCTTGTCTTCACATCATCCCAGAAGCTGCCCTCTTCTCAAGAGAAGGTTGAGCGCTTGCCTTTTTCATTCCTTTTGCCATGGATTTGACAAGATTGCCAAAATTGCATTTGCACATTGTTACAGTCATTGCATGCACACTAAGTTTTCTTACAATAGTTAAGGAGGAACGGAGGAAGAAGCTCAAATTGTAGTTTGGCATCTTTAATTTCTTTGGGAAGGAAATCCTTAATGTAAACTTTGGTTCCGTTCCCATTGCCTTGGAGTGTGGAAGTCAGTCAGTCGTCATCCAAGTAAGTATACAAACTCCGCCCTTTCCTGGGTGGCTGGCTAATCGACTCCACATCAGATAGTTTTCAGTTTTCCTTGTCTGAAGAAATCAAGTATTTCTAGAGACAATTCCAAGGGAAAGTCTTGAAGGAGGCGGAAGCTGGTGAGGGATGCCGATGATACGGTTTTACGGGTCGTGGTCGCTATGTATGTTGAGGCGGGCGAAGGGAGGTAGAAACCCGGACTCCTTCCTCCCGGGTGAAGCTCTACTCCGAGGGGGGAATACATACATGGGGAGTATTTGAGGGTATTGTATCGGAGTTAACGTTACAACCATCCATCCATCCAGTACTGGTTACTTCAAATCAATGAGGAAAATGACGAGGGAAGGTTGGATATATACATTCGTGAGAGATATGGGAATATGCAGACATTTTGGTCGTAGGATGAGTGATATTCTTCCGCAACAAAAATAACCTAACCTTTTACCTAATTGTATTCCCTCATCTATCTCATTTTTGGCTGACCGACTGGCTTGGCCACGGGACTGACTTTCCATAAAATTGAATTATTCCATTTGTTAGATTTCCGCTGTCATTTTTTTGACTAAATGCAAGGAGGAAATATGTACAAAAATGAACATAGTCGTCTTCAGTCTTGTAGTGCGTAGATGGGGGTGAGCAATTCCAATAAATGCTTTAAACGGGAACTTGGAATTCCAATGGCCGTGTCGATTTTTGCACGAAACAATAGTTTTAAGTTTGGGGGCTGGCGGTAATGCTGTGAGCACAGGCACTAATGTATCCCATTTGTTCATTAAAAGGCAATAACGCCGCATGGGGGAAATCACAACGACATTTCGAGAAAGGGAAATGAACTATGTATGCATTCAGATAGAGGGAAAATCGCAAGGAGTTTGGATGTGTCTGTAGACTTGTGGGTTTATAACTGCTTAGTAGTAGAACCGATCCTGGAAGTAATAGCAATGCGA
>JAAXYW010001523.1:0-21008 GCA_036851895.1 Orthonychiurus folsomi | reverse complement strand
ATGAAAGGGGTTGAATTTTGCAGGACTTGAAGATTTCAGTGAAGATAAATTGTGGGTGGGTGAGTGAGGAATCATTATTGTCGCCAGAGAGTTTTTCGTTATTCTTCACCTCTGGGATGGACGAGACGGGTTGAATCTGTTCCAAAAAATTCAGAGTCGCTTTATTCACTGCGGTAGAGTCGAAAGGTAATTATGAAATGACTTCCACCGTGAAGGTCAATTTCACTTTTGTGTGTGCGTTGATCCTCCCAAATGCCAAGCTGTCACAGTCACGGAAGTAAAAATGAATCCAGACTCCATGCCTACCAAATTTTGGCAAAAAGACATACGTGGAATCATGTATGTATTAATTGCATTCCATTTGGTTGTGTACAGATAACCCTCCCCTGTAGAAGAATAAATCAAAAACTGGATGAAAGTTTAAAACCAGCGCGCTGAGATAATTTATTCAAATGGAATTTTGCATTTACCAGATGCCAGATGCCACTGTTAGGAATTCCTCCATTTAATTATGTCTGATTCTCCTATTGTTCATGTCCATGTGCACTCAAAGTGAGCAAACAAGGAGGAAAAGTTGGTGCCCCCATGTATTTTGCGACAAGCACTGACTCCCCTTGTCGCTATCGCTATCGTATTGGAAATCATTACACAGAATGTTGAGCCCCATGGCTTGATTAATTGATTTTAATTAGAGAAAGTGGTTTTACTTGTGATTCGTTCAATTCAATTAATAGTAAAATCCCGCTCCAAGCTCATGCGTATTTTATACATGGGAAACATCGAAATGTAAGGTTCTTTGTCCATTAAGCTAATACAAAGTAAAAATCTGGAGGCATGTTTGCATGTGTCAACAGCAAAATTAGGTCATGTCATGTCACAAGTCAAAGGGATATCATACATAATCTTATTGTTTATAAATTCACTTGAACTGACTGGTCCAGGTACTTCATAACTTTGATTCGGTTTGGGAGTGTCAAAACAAGATGGAACAAGTTTACGATTCCCTTGACATGGAAGTCCTCATCATTTTGTTTGTTTCAAAGTCCTTAAACTGACTGGTCCAGGTACTTCATAACTTTGATTCGGTTTGGGAGTGTCAAAACAAGATGGAACAAGTTTACGATTCCCTTGACATGGAAGTCCTCATCATTTTGTTTGTTTCAAAGTTCAAAACTACGCGGTTCTAAAGGGAAGGTTCCGTTTGAAGAAGTTTTTAGCATTTGGACTGCTGGAGAAGTGATATGGAGCCGAGCTGTGGCGCTTAGCTCATAGCCTGAAGCAAATGTTCCTACGTGTCTCTGTGTAGATCACATTTTGCAATTAGTTCTGGTTGGATTTGGCGAACCGAAAACTCAAATGTCAAATCAAATATTGTGGGCGCGAGAGTTTTGACAAGCGCTCGTTAGTTTGGCCGAAAACTAGGAGAAGCGGGATCGGAAATGGGGCACAGGAAATAATTGACATTGACTTTGACGGGATGAAAGTGAGGTGTGTAGGTGTGTCATATTTTTTAAGCAAAGGTTTGCTTTTGCCTGCTTCAATCCCTCATGTCATAAACATCAAAGTCCGTTGCCAAAACTCACAAGTTTGCCAAAAAAGAGCCAAAGGCTTTTACTGTTTTGGACGGTCCATTCTAAGAGGTGGCCCATTTTACCATTTATGAGTTTCGGAATGAGGTCACATTTTGATTTTATGTAATACCAGTGCAATGGAAATGCACGTCCAAATGTCCAGCATTAAATACAAAACCATACAAAAAGGGCCCAGTCATCACCCAACCCTACCCTAATGTATTACATGGCTCGAAGTGCAATTGAATGGACAGGGTGGAATGAAATAAATAAATATCGATTCCCTTGTTGAATGAAATGAATCGAAATACCCCCCATGGATGGGAGCACTAGGGATTCATCCTCTCGTAAATTGAATGGATATAAACATTCACTCCACTTACTTGTCAGAGTCCACATTCCGGAAAAAGTTGTCTGAAAGATTTTTACAACTGGGACAAGATTGTAAAAACTAAAAAGAAATTCCACTCGAGGCAGGCTGGAAGACATGCACATTTCAAATTGCTCCACTTGCTGTTGCCATTTCTACAGCAGCATTGCATTGCATTTTATTTCATTGCATGCAATGTATTCCACGAGATTTAATGTTGAAAATGAAAAACTTTGACAATAGGGAGACAGATGACTATTTAATTTATTCGAGTGCTAGTAGGTTTATGAGCCAGATTGCTGCTGCATGTGTGTGTGTGTGTTTGTTGATTGAATCCTAGCACCATGAGCCGAGTCGAGGCCATGGAGAGTTTAACGCACTTATTAACATTACCTTTTGTGGGGATGCCACACCCCTGGCAGTAAATACCCCCCTTTTCCTTCGTTTAATAAATATGAGTGATCGTGATCAAAATACTGGTGCAGTCAATGACATGAACTCTACACCAACTAGTCAATTATTTCACGGACGACTTGGATTATTTCATACTTCCCTTTCATTCAGATTGGCATCTGCAGGGAAACAAGGTTTCCTGCTAATCCATGCTTGGCGAGATACGTGTGGCTTCCATGTACGTAAAAATGCATGTACATAATCCCTTTTAAAACTTAAAACACCTTTGCTCTGCTTCAAATTGCAATTATACGGATGTGGACGAGGGAAAGGAAGCATTTCAAGTTTCGATACAACGAAGAGGTTGGATTTTTATTTTACATTGTTGGAGGTCATGCCATGCCATATGTCATGCGGGGAACACAAGGGATCCCGAGACCCTTCACATCCCTTCCCCTTCCCAAATTGGCGAGCTTTTTTGTGTACTTTCTCAGGTGGTTCAAGTGAAGTGGAAAGGTATAAGAACTGGTTTACGCAACGTTTAATTCCCATCTAACTATTTGCAATAAAGATAAGATTTGCATTTGGATCTCTCCATCCATCCATGGGTTTAAATTCTGATTTTAAGCCTCCTAGGTGTTTTGAATCCATGTCTTTTAAGGTCCCTCTCATCTTAAGGTCTTCTTTCTGGAGAAGATAAAGACGGGGGCTTTGCCATTGCATTTAAATGAATGAATCTTGAGATTCTCATTGTGTGGTGTACGTGGGACATGTGTGTGTGTGCCATGGAATTGGCATGCATGCAAACGCAAAGGATGGAAGGCAGGTATTTATTATTTGGTTGAATGCGCTTTCTGCTCCTGAGCGTTTCCCAGTGTTTTTCCCTTGCCTCCCCTGCTTTGGCCTGAAAGGAAGGAAGGAGTCAGTCACGCATCCTCCAAAACCCCATGCACTTGCATTAGAATTGACTCACCAAACTACAACACGGCTCATTTTGGGTATTCAACTCGACTGGAGTGGTTGTGGGTTCACCAGCCGCTCCTCCAAAAATGTGTTAGTTTTGAAAGAAAAAAGAATTTTTTTTGTGTGTAGCCGGCATGGGATTTTGGTTGCCCTTTCATTGAGAAAATTTGTAATAGTACAGTAATTTAGGATTTCATGGTTATTTACCTTACTCATTTACTCTATCAAGTTAATGGTGTGTGAATGAGTACATGTAGTCAGTCTGTGGGTGCTAAACAGTTAAGTGCAATTAAAAGGCAAGAGTTAGACGGGACGGAGCAATTACAATAAAAATCAAGGAGGACAATTAGCAATTAGTCCGGAGGGACGTACGTTGATAATTGTGGAATTCGACAAGTGAAAGTTTAGTTGACCTTTTTGTTCGTGGTACTTTGGTACGGGTGAAGTCGTCGTTCGTGGGTGTATACTATGTATTTTCTTGGCTCCGCAACTTTTCAAGTATTGTCTTGTCTGGCTGAGAATTTGCGAATCCTCATTACGTTCAATGTACCTCAATCCAATCCTTGTATTTGATTTGACTATTTGGCTGGTGAATTCACCCCACCCTGGTCATGCCTGCCAAATGTGTGGTGATGTCGGAGTAGTCGTGGAAAGAGTGTAATGAACACATTAAATTTAAATGACCCTGGTCAAACTCATGATAGGCAATTCAAATAGGGGGAAAATTTGACGACGACGACAATGACACGTAGTGCGGAGAAGATGTGTTTCCTGAATAGGAGGACAATTAGGTAGATAGGCAATTTATTGTGTGTGTGTACTTGGCTTGGCTGTACATTTCTTTTCAGGAATTGCACGGAATGCATGGGATGGGTTGGGATGATGTCATGTGTGGATAAAAGACACAAAAGTTTTTTTTGCGACTGACACTTGGAAAATTTAGGTGGGGATTCGAGTGTCTTGAAGTATTCGTTCGTTCGTTCGTATTCCAAGTGCAAAGTGTGTTGTCATTGCGTACGTAGTCAGTGGTGGTGAAGTCTGCCGCACAGACACCCCCAATGTCCTCCGGAATGATTAATTAAAAAGTTTCGCAATTGCAAAATGGTTTTTATCCTATTTCCCATGTAGTACTGCACATTCACTCCATTTGCCTTGGGATCTTGAGTGAGTAGTCAGTCGTAGGGGAAAAAATGCAACAATACTTTGCAGGGCATGTATATATCTCATAAATATGTGTATGTTGTGTTTATGCGTGTGAGGGAGGCCGGCTGCAGTGTAGCATGTAGCATATTACGTACATTGCGTTATATACGCTGCGCCGCGGCCGCGGCCATGGATGAGTTGGAACTGTTATTAGATTGGAAAAAATTATAATTATATAGCAATTTATATGCCTACAGCATTTTGTAGAGTTGAGGATAGTTAGGCGGGCGAATGGCAAAGGGAAGGCATTAGACTCTAATGCTTATGGCCAGTTGTGATGGAGAGAGGAGTTAGAGAACAGTGGTACAATTTGTACGGCACCAAATTTGGCAAACAAGTTAACGTATCGCCGTCGAATTAGGATTTGCAAACTTTGTTGAGGAAGGTATTAGCCAAGGTGATGGAGGGGATAACAAGCGGAATTGATTTTAAAATGTGAATTTATATTTACACTGCCCCCTATTCACTATTTATACAGGTTAAAGGAAAGAAAGTTTTTGATTCAGTATATTCAGGGGTGTACAGCAAGTGGATGTTAAGTGTACAATTTCAAGATCAAGTTGCATATGGGTCTGGGGAATGTAGTGGGTAGTTTAGACTGGCTTAAGCTACGCCAACTTAAGGGTATGGAAATTACACATTTTTTGGTCGGTGTTTTAGAAGGTGTGAATGTCCTCCCTGTATATTCCATCCCAAAAAATCCTCTTCCCCCATTCACAACCAAGTGTCAAATTTTAGCTAGCCATTGTCACCAAATCCGTACGTGTGGTCGTTGTCATCGTCGTCGTCGTCGCCTGTAACTTTCAAGTTCTTGGCGTGGGTTGTTTCTAACCAGGTACTTAATTCCGGCTACATTTTGTATTTAGAAAATCCGTGTAGTTGTGTGGAGGTGGAATTGTCTGTGTCGTTGTCGTCCGTCGTGTGTTTCCCAATGGTGTCGGGCCGACACGACGCCGCGGTGCTTTCCTTTAATGTGATGAAGAAAATAGTGAAACAGCCGGAGTGGATTTATTCCGGTTTGACTTGACTTGCTCTCAAGTGCAAGTGTGTGTTCAACAAACTTTTAAAAGTTACCACGCTGGGACCCCAAAGTATTTGCATTCCAGTTTGTACGCGTACACATTGGAAGTGCAATCTCCTCCCAAGTTTATATTTAGCCATCTCCAATCTGCAAAAATTAAACTGATGACTCATGGGGTATGTGGTTGCTGAGTCCACTCATTAGCCAGAAATTGGTGTGATGGGTCGTGTCTTTCAAATTATAATTACAACTACAAAATTATTATAAAGAAAATAGTAAATTTATATACATCACGCTGGCGGAACAAGGCTTTCACGGAATGTATCATCGGGAAAGTCGAACTCCCCCTATTACGAATGGATGTCCCGTTGTCGGTCAGGTGCCGAAAAGGCTCATTCAACCCTCATTGTCTAGATGGACCCCTTCCCCTGTATCCCTTCCACCCAGGATTGCATCTACGGGTTTTGGTGTTCCTCCGAATCCATCCCGCCCAGCCGCCCAAGTCCCAACAATCCCTCAAAGAAATAATAATTGTGTGAGTGACAATTGGGTGGACTTGGAGGAATTGTACAGGTGGCTTCAGGAATTGGAGGATACTAAAATAGAGCAATTGAGTGATGAGGACAACACGACGGCGTCTCATTCCTCGAGAGCTGGTAAGAATTTGTAGTGTGGATTTGGTATATAGGCAGTGCGGGAGATTTAAATCTGCATGTGAGCATAAAATGCGCTTAAAACGTTAACTGCGCGGGATTTGAAAATTAACAACACTCAAACAGCACTGTTTTAACTAGAAGAAAAGTCATCGGTATGACGAATTATTCGATTTGAGCACTTTTTTCTTAACACAATTATAATACGATGAATTTTAAGGGGGTTTCTGCAGATACAAATACGTAGATAATTTTGCTGGCGTTGGAGAAAAAGCAATTTATTCAAAAAACAAATATTGCGGAGTTACCAAACATTGTGAACAGAATGGCCGATTTCTCCAGCATGGCAGTTTGGGGCCGGAAGGTAGATTTGATTTGAGATATTAGTGGCGAGGGAAATCTAATTAAAGGTATGCAGAGGGTAATGAGGGAATGTGATCATGGTGCTACGGGGGTATGGTACGAGGTTTTGTATTATCGCTCCGTTGGATCCCTGCCATCATTTATCCTTCCAGCATTGATCATTTATTTCCATTCCTTGTAATTACGTTAGGAAAGTTTTTGGGGTCTACGTTACGTGAGCTTAGACACACGAATGAAGTGGGCTTTTACATTGGGAAGGATATGGGGTATCAGTGGTGAAGTTCCGGTGTGTATGTATGTGTGTGTGTTCATTACATACACATAGTACACATCACATAGGGATTTACCCGCCCTACATATAACATTTGCACGTTTCCTGGATGGGTCTCAAGTCCTGAACTTTGATTATGGGCACAGAATTTTAATTTCGACGAAGCTTATTTCCAAAGCTATGGGCCCAAGTTACAAAATAAATGAGTTGTTCTCTCTTCTTCTCCGCCCGCTAAAAGATAATGGGGGAATGGGAGTTGGAAGAATTTCCCTTAAGATTGGATTTGAAGAAGGAAAAGGGTGGTGGGTAATTTGGGAAAGAGTTGAGCCGTGGCAGTGGGAAGTCTGAAAATCAGGTTAGGAAATCCTCTTATGGTTTTGGAACGGCATTTAATGAGGCGTGGATGACGGGGGGAAGGAACTAGTGGAGAAAAGTTTTAGGGAGGAGATGAAAAGTTCTGACGTTACGTTACGTCGTGTATGTAACGTAAACTTCACATTTACAAAGTGCCTTCACCGGGGGAAGAAGGTAGACACTAAAAAAAGTTATTCTTCATTTGTTGCATGTGTATAGAGTAAGTATACTATGGATTTTTACTCGGTTTTTTTTAGGGGGATGAGGAATTGACAATTTTTTTCTTCGGGTGGATCCAATAATGGTAACAAAGTTTGGACGGCATCGCTTCGCGCGTTCTATGTAATGTGTATTTGTACACTTGCATGTAGGGTGAGGCAGGGCTCGAGGGATTTGCAATGGCGAAAAGGGAAATGGCCAACTGCCACTACCGACTGGTTTTTTTTCTTTAGTGTGCAAAAATTCGATGGAAAATAAGGTCAGTCTTTTTTCTACTCAATTCCTTTTCCCTTGGGTTTTGGGGCTGGAGTGGTTGGTCGTTCATATTTGATACATCAATTTATGCATTCGGGAAATGGGAATCTCGAGTGTTATTTGCGTGTTGGTAATGGGATGGCGTTAGCGTGGATTGGAGCTCAGGATACATATGTGTGCTTGCATTGATGTGTAGTATGTCTTTTTTTCTGAGCTGTACTCGTGCTGGTAGTAGTTATGATGATACAGACATTTAATTATATTGATTTGCCAGAAGTGGGTAAAGTATTGGTAGGGAAGGAAGTACGGGAGTGTTGCTATGGACAAGCTGCTTTTCCTTGTCTCCTCTTGAGTGTGTGGCGATGTGGAATGTGGAGTCAATATCAATAGAGCTATTCAAACTGGAAGCAGCTGGTCAGTTGATTAGAAGGAGTTTTCGAAATGAGTTTTTATTCTTTAGTACGAATTTCTTAGTACTGCTTTGGAATGTTGTGTTTGGTATCCAGTTTCTTTGAAAATCTGGACTTTTGATTATATTCTTGTATCATTTGATTAAAGTTTCTCTTATAACTTATCACTTGACTAGTGTTGTAGATTAATTTTTTTGCTACATTTTTTATATAATCAAATTCGTTTCATGGGGATAATTTGTCATTTTATAGTTTAAGCAAACCTTATTTTCTTTGGCCAAATATTTTTTGATAAGGAACATTTAGGTTAAAGGATAATGGATGAACTACAGGACTAGGAATAAACGTGTTTTTCTTTGTGAATAAAGAAATGTGAAACAGATGTATGATGATTGAAAGACGAAGACTTCGCGTGCTGTGTGCAGGCGGGTTGTGTTGAATGCAATGCAGTAACAAGGTTGATGTCGAGATGAAAAGATAAAATGAATTGCACGCATCAAAAATTTGTTTGTTCCTCCTTTTTGAAGAAATTGAGGACTTTTTGAAGGTGAAATCTTTCTCGGGTCCATTTTGTTGCCAGGTTACGACTGCAGGACACATATGTTTCCATGCAAGTTATTGTATGGAATCCCATGAATTGACTTCGTTGCTTCGAATGTAAAAAGCCATTCTTTTCGAAGAAGCAACTTGTGAAATGGGACCGTCGAGAAAGGAAAATATTTAAGAGGATTCTGAATTCGACATTCGGCTTTCGTCTTGGCAAAAAAAACGAGAGGCCTTGAAGTTTCTCCCCCATTCCCGTTGAAAAGTCGTGAAGGCATAAATAATGCGAAGAAATGATTCCAGGAGTCAAGTCAGATCCTTGTTTAAGAATACATACGTAGAAGAGTATGTATGGCCTCCTTTAGTTTGCATGTTACACGTTGTAAATAACAATCGGATTTAAAGAGTTTGACTTACCTAATCCAGTTCAAAGTTTTTGCAACAAATTCGCAATATGTTCTGAACCTCAGGTTGCAAAAAGACAAATTGTGTTTTTCAATCCGTGGAGCAAGTGTATTAATTCCAATTACGAGGATTCCTCTACATTTGGACGGTAGAGGCGGAAAAGAAATATTTCAAGGGACTCCAAAGCGGAATCATTCCCAAGGGTCTCATTTTCACTGGGAAAAAGGAATTTGGGGACTGACATTATTTTGTTTATGCACCACTGAAATCCATTCCCTCTTCTTTGACAATTCCCACTACCCTGATTTTCTTTGAGGACTTACCCTGGGTTAATAAAGAGCTGACAAAATATGCCACGGGGATCTTTTTGATCAAAGAGAAAATTATTTTCATTTCTTCTTTATGTAGTTTGTGTCTGGAAATGAAATTGATATTGGGTTTTGTGCTATGTATGGATAAAATCATCTACCTGATGAAATTGGGCCGTGCTCTATCCTGTGATCCCATGGCTTTCGCTTTACAATATATTGCTGGGTGGATCATTTTCAATTTTGGTTTTTGGACAGGGACAATATCGCCGATTTTTTTTATAAAGGAACTATACCGATGGAAAGTCAAACAAAGGACTATACAGGCTTTGGTGTACCGAATTGTTTGAACTATTGTGAACACAAAACTATCCATTTTGTTGACTGTATCCTTGCATGTCAACATTGCAAATTGCGTTTCATATTGTATTTCGCATACGCACTACGCACCCAAAAGAGTGATGTTATACGCGTACGTCGTGTATGAATGTCTCAAAAGAGACGGGAAACGAATGACATTTTCAGAGATACCAAAAATGAGATATTCGTTTTTTGTAAATTATCTACTCTTCTATGCTATTAGCTGTGCATGATTGACTACAGTCATTTTATTTAAATTTTGCGACTACGGTGTGCGGCTTCAGCTTAAAGGTTAAGAAATGCAATTGCGCGGAGGGTGGAGTGCAGATACAAGAACCTGACATTAATTTCATTGCACTATTTATCTCCTTTCCTATCCAAGTACACCATTAAGTACTTGGCTTAAGCACTACGACTAGACTTATGAATCCTCGTGCCGTGCTCAAAAAGTTTATGAGCACGAGCATGAAACGGAGGGAACCAAATTGAATGTAAATTGGAGTGTTTAATGTTTTTCCTTCTGGAATGGAATTCATAGCTTAAAGCTAATGTGATTTATTGTTTGTTCCAGGTGATATTACTCAGAAAGGCTATGAGAAAAAGCGAGGGAGGATCTTGGCTCCTTACATCCCGAAGCAAGCATTGGGTAAGTGGAATTGCACATACAACTTTACATACATTAATACTACACTGTAAGAAAAAATTTAACCTCATTCCAACCGAAACGAAAAACTACTGGGAGTGGGGGCTTCCAGTTGGTTAGATATGACGAGGGCAAAGGGTTTTAGGCAGACACTTAACACTGACACACCGCCCAGTTTTTTACCCGGAACTTGGATGAGTTTGAAGAAAATTGTATGGTTCACATGAAGTATTCAGTCCATCCTTCTAATGAGTTTCTCTCTTTCTCCTTTCTTTGATGGTTTGGATTCATGAATTTTTGATCTTGTAATAAGGTTGAGTAGTGTGTCCATGGACCTGGGATGAAGCTTTGCATAATAATAGTGATAACGGAGGAGACACTGACATATTTATTTGCTTCCAAAAGTTAAAGGAAAGGAAATACGGGGGAAAAACACGTGCGGGGCGTGGGTTTGGCGGTAGCGCGACACTCCGCCTGAGAACAGGATTTAGATCTGACTTTCACTTTTTGTACATACGTACATTCCCAGCACATTTACTTGGAAACCTTGGAGAAAGTCTAGCGTGGAGGGACGTAGAGGGTTGGAGCCTATTAAATTTGAATGGAAAACCCACGCATTTTATACCTGACTTTTACTTCACATGTTTTGCTTATGCAGAGAGGACAAATTTTGGAAATATAGAATTTAATATAGTCTGAAGTTTATATAAAACGTGCGTGTGTTTCATGCAATAATTCTACATTTGAAGGAATTGAAGTGAACTGCAGCTACAAAAATCAGTTTTGAAACCAAACCCTGCCATGTGTTTTAATCCATTGAATATTTATGATTTGCAGCCCAAAAATCGAATGAAGGGTCAGCCAGTCCCAGCACTCGTGCGAAACGAAGAGCTCATCGACGTTTGACGAGGAATGAAAGCCGCTATCATTCAGGTATGAGTCACAGTACTTACTTAATTTTATCCCATTTGGTTTTGAACCTGTACTTCCTCACCGGGAAATCCCGCCGTCCACCCATTTCTCAACCGGACTGACGTCGGATAGGGTAGTTAAAGTCGGAGAAAGTCAGTTTTCCCTCGGCTTATTTGAAAACCGCTTGAACATGACCATATTTCAAAAATTACAAAGCCGGAAACCGGGAAAGTATTTATTGAGCGATTTCGAGGAGCAGTGAAGCCGACCTCCAGCCACCCACATCCATTGTACACGGTTATTTATTTCTTTGAAAAGGCGGGAGACATTTTTATGAAGATTATGTGCATTCGGTTCCCTGCACACCCCCGTGTAGTTCTGGACGTGGGTGAAAGTAGAGGCGTGGGAAGGGAGGATGACTGTATCTTCGGGTATTTTTGGAGGAGAAAGCAATACCCGTACACGTCTTTCCTGCCATAAACTTTTATGTTTTTCCCCCTGAAATGACGTCGGACTGTGAGGGAGGAGGGACGGACTTTAAGATTGTGCACGCAGGTGTGCTGTTATTCCTATGTACGGATTTTCACTAACTACCTTCTGTGTTATTTGCAACACTTCACTCCTTTCCCCGTGCCATGTGGGATTTTCCTGCTTTCTCCTCTGTATGGCTTAGGTAGGTAGTGTTTGGGAGTTGTAGGGGGAAAGGATTTGAGTTTCGAGGTTGACAATTTGGAAGGAAATTTCCTTTCAAGGGAATTTTGATGTCAGATGCTCCGTGGAGCGGAGTAATACTTTCATACCACCTTTGCCCTTGGCGAAAGTTGGCAGACGACTTATTTTATGAGTCAAATAAGATGCAATTTTAAGACTAAAGTTAATTAGCTTGGATGGAATTTATTTTGTGGGGAAGGGCGAAATGTTGATATGTGGCTTGGATTTGGACCTCATGATTTGATCTATATTTTGCAATGTTTACGATAAAATGGAAATGGAATGTTTTGGAAAGTCGGTCAAATTTTATGCATATTGCCCTCCACCACTGATGAGTGCACAAGGTAATGGATAAAAATTGTCATATTCAATGGAACGCGAACTTGTGGGTGAGGGAAAATAATGCCACGGGATGGAAAATTTTCCCCTGTCAGTTTTTGCGAATCAGGTTTGATGGTCGAAGAGCGTGAAATCTGTTTTTGATTGAGTGCTTTCCCTTGCTTGAATGTCATCTCATTTTATCATTCAGTGATTTCTGTTCTGCTTCAATAAAGAATGAGTTACTGGGGACAATGGTGTTGGGTGACAAGTTTGGAATTGGAACTTGACAAGTTGAATACCTAATACGTACGTGCCTTTCACCTGCCTTTGTCCGAACGAGTCAGCGTCAAATTTTATTTGGCGGTGAATATTTCTAAATTTTTTTTGAAAATCCAAGCTCAAAGGGAAGAACACTAAAGGAAATTGAAGTAAATATTTGCATCATTTCCCCAGTGCGCAGTGTCTTTTCTTTCGTTTTGCTTTTTGAAAAATATTTGGTTCTAGGGTTGTAATTCAACGTACCCATACTCTGCAATTGCTTTTATCGTACGTACTGTCACTTTGACTCCTGAGAAATCGAAATCCTTCGGACAAGAAATGTAGATATAAAATAGGAAGCAATTTTAGGATCAAAAGGATAAAGTGGATTTGACATAAGAGAGAGTCTACAGGGAGAAATGGTCAATAAAAATTCTTCTTTGTGGATTGAATCATACTTCATGAGATACTTCAAAGGCAGAAAGTTAAAAAAAGCCAGACTGAAGGGACAAAGTCGGCAATGAGGGCGAACCAAACCAATGCAACGTTGTGGTATTTTCCGCATGGCTAGAAATGGTCATCATTCCCCCATTTCACACATTTATTCTCCATTTGTTTTTCATTCCATCCTCGTTCAAATACCTCCCGACGTCCGACGTAGAAGAAACTTTTAAATAAGTTTCTTCACCCCCTGTTTTACGTACATATTAGGAAGTTTGGGAAGGAAAAAGGGCGGACTGGATGTTTGCTGACTGGGTTAGTGTTGTCGGCCAGGCCTGGCAAACGGTATATAGCCCCGCTATTTGTGTTCGGAAACACAGTTTTTCTGGAGAGATGAGATAAGATTTCTTTTTCACTTTACTTTTTTTGCTGGGTGTTTCCCCCTTCTTTTGAACGTTAGAGGATGATGAAGGATTCTTCTTCATTTTGTAAGTTGTCGCATCTAGTCTGTAGCAGGCCGGCAATGCCATTTGCTATTCCATGACATTGCTGAATGCAATATTTCCTTCAACTTATTAAAAGAGTTATGGAGAATGGTTCCGGTTGATGGTTTTTTAATAGGGTAGGGTGCTTTGACTGTCTTCGAATGCTGGGGTTGGTTTGGAATGTTTTCTAGTGCTATTTATCGAGTTTGAGAAATCTATAGTAGCTAAATAGATCACGACTCGGCTCGATGTACTTAATATTTCGTTCGAAGAATGGATTTCCAATGATTTGGCATGGAAAGCTTAAGCACACTTGCATTTTCGATCTGAATAATTTACAAGTCGTTCAGTCGAGCTACAATTAAGCTCTTATCGTGCTTAAATGTAGGAGTCCTTAAATGGACCCCGATTGAAATTATGACATCCTCATCATCATCCGTCGGTTTATGCGTCTGTATTCGTCAAGTTGAATTATTATTTAATAATTTAAGATAGAGAACTTTCTTAGAGTTAAAAAGCACTTTAGAAAGTTCCCGCATTTTCTCGTCTCAACTTGTTTGGCTTTGTCATTTTTCCCGAGCCATGCCACATTATTTATTCATTTCCCGACTTATCGCGTGACCCATTCTGATATGAACATTGCTTTGCAGGCCTAGGAGTACCTAACCTAGGCTTGTGCAAGTATTATTAGAATCCGGGTTTCCCGATGAGGTACCTGTATGGGACCTGGGGTCATAGACCTTATGCCACTACTTCATAATGTGTGAGACCTCACGAATTCAGTCGTAATATTAAAGTGGAAAAGAATAGGAATTGGAATGAAATACTGGAAGGTGGGGATTTATCTGCCAAGTCCATTTCGCACTTTGGGAATCTGCCACATTATTTATTCATTTCCCGACTTATCGCGTGACCCATTCTGATATGAACATTGCTTTGCAGGCCTAGGAGTACCTAACCTAGGCTTGTGCAAGTATTATTAGAATCCGGGTTTTCCGATGAGGTACCTGTATGGGACCTGGGGTCATAGACCTATGCCACTACTTCATAATGTGTGAAACCCCACGAATTCAGTCGTAATATTAAAGTGGAAAAGAATAGGAATTGGAATGAAATACTGGAAGGTGGGGATTTATCTGCCAAGTCCATTTCGCACTTTGGGAATCTAATGGAAATCCGTTGTAATTTCATCTGGATCCCTTCTCGGAAGAAGCTCTGTGCGTGAGAACAAGTCGGGATCTAATGAATACTAAAATATTCAATAGATGGTGCTTCCAGTCCAACAACGAAGTGCCCATCCCATCCAAATTCTAGGTTCCATAGACAAGGAATTTGTCAAAACTTCAGATTCCAAGTACTTGATTAAGCACTTTGTAGTTTTGAAACTAGATCTTTGTCTTCTTAATGGCTGGTGCAAACCAATAATGTACAATATGTGTGGCAGTATAAATAACACAATTCAAAATCCAGTTAAGTCTTGTTCAATTGAATTTTATTTTTCTTGGTTTAAAGTTCCCCACTCATTTACAGAGAAATGGGTCAATTAGCTCTCTAATTGGATAAGCTAATTCCACAAATCCACGGGATCCACGATAAAGTCATTAATCTTGGAATCATGACCATAACTACAATAACGTGTATTTATTTGATTAATTACAGAAGTACGGCAGGAGGCGGTTCAGCAAGCATTGGCTGCAATGCAAAGTCGACCGAAACCATCATTACCAATGCCGTCCAAACGAACGTCTGTCATGGGACGAGCTCCGGATCACGCACAACATGAATCTGGTAAGTCATCCTTTGGATTTAAATGGACCGCCAGCATGTGGCTCTTGGGACTCGTAATTCTTATCACTCTGTCTCATCACACGAAATTTGAATTGGGTTTGAAGAAAGGGCTGGCTGACACATAAATCATTATTCTTCTCTTGATGAAAACCCATCCAGTTCGAAATGAGAATGTTTCTCCTCGGATTTGAAATTGATGAAACTTGGGAGTCAGTCGACGGGTTTTTGGAGTCATATTGTCTGGTGCCCTTTTCTAAAGAATCCAGTGGGTTGGGTACATGGCGTGGAAGACATTAAGCGGAAATATGTAATAGTAACATGGAGATCGCACCACTTGTTTACATTTGTTCTGCTTCAATTCCATGGCTTAGGTGTACAATATGGAGGAGGCCGGAATTAAATTTGCACAAATTAGGCATGTTAATTGGATTTTATGGTAATTTCTAGTAGTGGGCGTAGTGTGGATTTCACAAGGCGGAAATCCTTCGAACTCACGGGGTTTCCGATATTTTAGAAATCTGGGTTTCATGTGTGGAGAAGATCAATCATAGGAAATTCTGATTTGCTGGGCGACAGCTAAGATAATTTCTTAAGTATTGTAGTTTAGCACAAATACTAGTTACCTGGAATCAGAACTGTTCTAGTTTTAATGATCTGCGAATTTCTAGAAATCCAAAACCCTATACCCTTTGCTTCTCGATTTGCTGGGCGACAGCTAAGATAATTTCTTAAGTATTGTAGTTTAGCACAAATACTAGTTACCTGGAATCAGAACTGTTCTAGTTTTAATGATCTGCGAATTTCTAGAAATCCAAAAACCCTATACCCTTTGCTTCGAATTTCACTACTATTGTTGGTTATTTCCAGAAGGTTCAGATCCGACCCATCGTAATGAATTTCCTTGCAAACAAGTAAAAGTTTATTTCTGTGCCTGAGAGCTCCTTTGTCATCATCATGAGTAAATGCTTGTTCTGCAAATCATGCGTTTCACTTTCATTGGGAAAGCTTTTGTTGACGGCCAAAGCAGAAGTTACCATATTGGATGGGAAAATAATTGGGTCGGTTCCTCGGAAAGGCCTCTCCGCTCTCCGCTGTTTGTTCCTCCAGTTTTGTAAATAGAATACAACAAGATCTGGCTTTGTCAAAGAGATCCGCTCCAAGGGTGGTCAGTGATTGAATAGAAACCTAAAGTTTATTCAATTTTGACATTTCCCTTTATTGCGTGTTTAATCGATACGTCCTTTGGCTCTTAAAGGAATTTTGTAGAATACAGTGTTCAAATTGAATTTTGAAACTGCTTAGATTTTACATCTCGATTCGCAGTCAGCTTTCCGTTTCTTTCAATTTTTCCATAAGAGCAACGTACTTTTTCATAAGTACGTAATATATTGAATGCGTAATAGCTTGCTTATATCCCTCCCTTTTCTACCTGAAGGATTAAGTACGGTGCACTTCACGGCAGGCAGGCCAATAAATCTCGGAGAAAGTGTGGAAGGGAAAGTATGTTTTCTATTTATCTATCCATTCTAGTTGGATAAGGGGAATGGGATGAAGCTTTTCCTGCGCCAATTCCAAGGGCTCAAAGTTGTTCATTTGGGGATGTGGGAAAGAGGTCACATTCACAAGGCATGGAAGTATTGTACTGTGCTCCGGAAACCTCATAGTATTTTATGAGCCAGGGACTTAATGAATGGATAAAATGAGATGAAAGGGTTTGGGAAACCCCAAAAGTGAACGAGAGAAAGGTAAAGTGGTGAGCCAGCGGGGTTGGATTTGTCCGTCGTTGTCATTGTCAGGATTAGATGAAATAATTTGATCTCGACCCCTGAATTCAACCTAAAGAAGTTTATGATGTGGGAGTATGTCTTTGCGTCTGATTGGAAGACCTTAATTTACTCGCATGGGCCTGTACTTACGTCATTCACGGGTTGCTAAAGTTTAAATTTTGTTACTTTGAACTGAGGGACATGAGTTGAAATCCGAATGTTTGGATTGAAATGAAATATTTGATTCGTCTACGCGGTTGCATGAAATTGCATGATGATATCAATACTAGTTCAATGCTTAAGGAGTCATCATTGCATCTTGGTCGTCAATGAGCTGCTTGGTGACTCGTGATCGCATCTGAGAATTTTTTATTATGCAATTTGATGAAGTCATTTGCATTCCCTTATGCTATGGATAATATGGATGCAATGCTTTCCAATTTGCATGCAAATAAGCAGAGCGATAACCTTGCTAGAGATTCTTTAGCCCAGGATTGACTTTAACATTGAATCGGTGAACTTGTTCTGTGATGGTTTTTTTGGGTTGGAGCCAATTATTGTCAATTGCGAGTGGCAAACTGTCGTAAGAAGAAAACATTAATCTTAAACTGGATTTGAATCATAGCCGCCAAGTGTGGCGCAACTTCAGAAGGAATTAGTAATTATTTTATTTTATTTCTATTTTATTACTCCTTCGTAGTGAAAAACGAGAACATTAGATTCGCCGCAAGCACTCCCAGCTAATGGAGTGTTTATTCATTCATTTCTTATTTGAGGGGGAAGGAACCCCAAGTCTTCTTTGTAGCTTTCCTGCTTTATCACATGTATCATTGGTTTTTAGATGAAAACATCTTGGAATGGGATGTGAAGATGGGGGTCTTTTTATTCGTGACGGTTTTTGGCTGTGATAAATGTTGACTCGGCATTGCATTCAATTTTTCTTCATCAAGTGTTCTTGTCAGGCACTCTAATGTGTGTGCGTGTGCTTCCCACAGAAAGGAGTTTAAGGAGAGAGATGAACTTCCAAGAAAACCCATCCTCCATACACCACACAATAACTACTACTACTCCTTTTTGGCTGAAGGCTTTAAGTCCAACTTCCACTCTAGTTTTGGTTTTCGGTTTCTTTCTTGTCCACTGATTTGCCGCTACAGGAGTCAGACCGTAATGCATTACCCTCTCTGCAAGCATTGGTTATGGTCTTCAGAACCCCTAACCCATGATCCGAACAGAAGTCTCATTATAGACAACCAAAGGATCCTTCAAGAAATTTTTCCGAGTTCATCTCCTTCAGTCCCTTCTTATCAAAGTAAAACAAGTCTCCTCCAGTTCATTTCATACTAGGCGACCCCATTTGTTTGAGTGAATGCAGATCCTGTCGGCATGTCGAACTTCTCAATCCAAAGGAGGAATGACTGACTTCCTTTTATCCTTTGTGATTTTTGGAGTCAAAAGTGTAAGAGGTCAAATTCCCGCGTTCCATTTGAAGTTAAATACTACTACGTTGTGTATAACGAACCACGACGAGACGTGACGTGCGATTGAGTTTAATTGGTTTTGTAAATACAAATACTCCAGCGGTGTGTGTTCTTGCAAATGCAGGGAAAACACTCTAGAAATGAGGAGTATAATTGGAGAAGCTAGCAAGGCCTTTTTTATTAGATTAGCTCAATTTACCAGCATAAGATGTCTTATTTAAATTACTCAGATTTCTGATCCAATTAAATTTTTCTCATGGAAGGTAAATATTACATGTGCCTCGCAGCTTCCTTCCTTCTCAAATGAGTTTGTCAACATATTTGTTTACCTTCTAGAGCTTTGTAAATATTATTTAATTTGTTTTCCCGTCTGATTTTTTCCTCATCAAGAGTATGTGGGAGTTCTGTTTCCTGTTACTGGTTTAGTTCAACCGAGAAGTCAAGGAGCTTTGTGCTCTAGAAATACAGGATTAGTCATTTCTTTATCAGTTAGCAGCTCCTTATTCGTACACACAAGGTAGAAGTTCCACACATTTGGAATCCTCGTAAGAACTACGACTGTGGCTGACCGGCTGCCGTCTTTGGTTTTCCTTCTAGTAATTACATTAGGATTACCACGTCGGAGTAAGCAAGCTAATTTACCAAGCAGTCGTTGAATAAGGAAGCGAAACAGTAGTCTAACACCTTCCGTTGTATTTGATTTGACGTTAGTTAATCAATTAATTAATTAATTAATTAATAGGTAAATGGGTTTTCTAAGGAAATACCCGGATTCTGGAAAACACTATAACGCATCGCATTATCACTTGAGTCATGTTTTTGTAAATTTAGTCCAAGAAAAAAGTCTAGTCTGATGCATTTGTTGTGCATAAAGAGTCATTCAGGTTGCCAACTGATAAGACATGTGCAATTTTGAATCATTCCGTTGGACTCGTTGTGGTATTTATCTACGTAAGCGGGCGGAAATCTATGTCATTGAAAGAGAAAAGTGACGTAGTGATATCGTTTACTACACAAATACGACAGTCACGGAAGGTTTCCCTGTGTAGTTGATCAGAGAGTTTTACAAAGGACTGACGACGGAAATGCGGCTTATTAGTATAATTCGCCAACATCTTTCCGTGCCGTGTGTGTGTATTTATTTTTATTTGTGAGCTGAATTTGAACTTTATTTATTCAAAATAAGTTCCACGATTTCTACGTTTCAGTGTATTGAAGTTGTGGTGCTCTGAATAAAATTACCGGCTACTTCGTCCGGTTGGGCGGACTCCAATTTTGTAGAACTGTAAGTACACCCACAGTACATATATTTTGTAAGCAAATTTTTTCAGCCATGAATCCAGTTGACAAGTGGATCACATGTGAGACTATGGGCACATGGACTCATTTGAATCAGAGGCCAAACTTAGCGGCGGCTTCATTTCCTAAAATTAGTATTCATTCCAGCCCTGACAAGTCCGTTAGGATTTTTCTATTTTAAACAAATTTTGAATTTTTCCTACGTTCGGACGACGACAAAGAATTTTGTTGAATAAAGGCGGGAGGAGATATAACAAAGCAGATGCTACTCCTGCACTGCTGGTTTGCTCCTGCAGCAGTTGTCAGCGGGTATGACTTGATTTAACGGTAACCTAATGATTGAAGTGCATACTAAATACATTACATTGTGTGTTACTCAGTTGTGCAACCGGATTTGCACGATGTTATGCAGTTAGTGGTAAAATGCCTTTGTGACATGCTCAAGTCAATTCTTGTTCGCAGTTGTTGTTGGGAGGTTCAAACGTGATGAAGATTTCAGGAGTGGCAGACCCCGTGTTTATTGTAGTGAAGTGAAGGCTAACATTTTGTAATTTTTGAATAGGAGATTCCAGTACCGACGCTGACGACGATAGTGTGGGCAACGAAGAAGGGGATTTGGATGATCATAATTCAAGTACTCCACCCGAAAGTGAGAGAATCCGGGCTGCCAACGAAACACCTCCACAACAACTACTCATTCACTCAGACAGTAGTAGCACGGGATCAGCGAGGGAAACACCGCCAATGCAAAGACCACCAAAACTCCCGGCGAGAAACAGGTACGGATGGGCTGAGGATGTAATGGATTATTTATTTATTGGTTGGGAGTGGTTCGCTCGGGTGTAACTTCATATGATCAGAATCACAATTCAATGAATATTTTGTATGACTAATATTAATGTTGGAGTATCCCTTGAGGGTAATTTAGCTTTCATATGGGCGAATGACTGATTACTCCTGAATTTATAAGTATGAAATGAAATGGCAAAAACATAAACATTTAGATATATATTTTTAAATTGGTAAAGTATAACACTTCCTCGAGAAATACGTTAAGGTGGTTTTGTTGTCAAGAATAAGAACCTCAGTGACAAGGGTGCGTTGGAAGAATGCAAATCAGTAGTTTTCTTCAATGAGTGACTCCCCCGTTTGACAATTCGAAGATGAACATTTAGTTATCTTTAGTCTTTAGAAAATGTAATACAATTATATACATTTTTTGTAACAAGGTATACTGTGTCGAC